>JAQFYG010000012.1:0-106784 GCA_034694325.1 Entomobrya corticalis
AAGCTATTGGATTAAGGAAGCATATATCCATTCAACAAGCTACACTCTGCTGTTCACAATATGAGCAGAAAAGAATGCAGCATCTAACTCTACTTTCATTCAAGTCATTGAGAATTAGATTTTTCCCAACTTTACAAAACGGATTTTCCGAGCTGCATTAAATTTTGATTTTTGATTAACTATGTAAATTCTGTCGACAAAAAAATCCTGCATATCAGCGGAAGGACAGGCGTTTCTCTATATTTAAAAACGAGACTTTTGTGTGCCATTTGGAATTCATACTAAAGACTTTGAATCCTGTAGCTTTTGAGCAAATGTGATATGCAATGAAAAGAAAATAGGAAAGAAATGGAGAAGAAAAGATTTATTTGTTGTATAATCTGTCATCACATATTATAGAGCACAAGGACAGTAGTCAAAATAGCAAAGGACGCTTGGAACTCTAGTCTCAAATATTGCGCATGCAATGGCATTTTATGACATACTTCTCCGTACAAGGACGTACATGCAAACAAAGTCCAGAACTTTATTTAAAAACTGAAACCATGATAACGTATGGCAGTAACTTACTTAGGTATTTAACTCATGTCATGCACTAACATGTAATTTGTTTTCGCTAAAAGACAAATATTTGCTAACACGTATGTCTTGAAAAGTTTAGACTTTCAGTAAAATCACTAAAAGAAATAAGATGTTTCTTTAAACACAATAAATTAATCTCAGTTAAATATATAATAAATATGCAAAGAATATGGTTTAAAGTACATCTTTTACTATCATTAAATATCAATGTGAAAATGTACAAAATAATGTAACTCTTTACCGGGTTTAATATTTACTTTATTGTGCCGTAAAGAAGGCGACTGTTCAATTTAGTAAGCTTAGCAAGCTTATTTCTACTGCACTGACGTTGTCCTTTCTGCTTTTTTATGACATTTCCAATTCAATCCAATTCATATTGGTTTGGAAGAAGTGTGATTTTTGGTACTTAATTTAAGATGTATCTGTATCTTTTCTGGGACATCATTTCTACTTTTTTGTTATTTTCTTTCATTTTTCTTACCTTTTCTCTGTCAATATTACTACTTTTTCATGATGTTTACGATGATAACGGAGGAAGCTCTAACTTACTGTATATTCCATGCGACCAAGGGAGAAACGAATGGCATGACAGAGTAAAAAGGAGGATGATAATACAGTAAGCCAAAATTGTGAAGAATGCTTAGGGAAGAAGACAGAAGAAGAAATCAAAGTCAGGAGTAGTCCCTACAACCCATTACCACCAGTTCACTAAGTTAAATTCAGTCCATCGTTACCGTCGTCCTCGCGTCCTCGTCGTTGTCAGTGCAATTGAGCTTTAACTTGAGCCCAGCATGGCCTACTGTTGTGTCGTCTTCTCAGATGGAGCATAATATCAGTATTGTACTTATATGAAGTCATTCATCCAGTCTTATAAGCAGTAATGGTAGCAGTAGCAAGTAGTCGTAGTGAAACCCATAAAGGTTTGCAAAGACGAAGGAGGTGGAGAAAAAGGAAAATCCCCACGGGGCTTCAGGAAGCGAAAAAATGGAAGAGCGCCTTTCATCTTCCCTTTTCATAAATTTTCTGTCTGGTGAAAACGAAATGAATGCATAAAATATCTACTTCTCTAATGCTCTTCAATGCCCCAAAAGTAAAGCAAAATACCTTTTTCTCTTTATAGCTAAAAACGAAAGTGAGAGAAAGCCCCCAGAAAACTATTCACCGTCCATACGAAAAATGGTAGTTGATGTAAGAATGAATCCAGATTTTTATCCTCGTTTTTTTGTTGCTCTACTTCATCATACGCAGACAAAAATGCTTCGGCTTGTGGATAAGAGGAAAATAGTCAACAATTCAAACCATCATTTTAACTTTCTACTCTTCCCTTGAATTCGTCATAAATATTAAAATTTACATATAAAGTCATAATAAAAGGCATGAAATTTGCCGTAATCTTCCTTTCTTTACACTTCTCTATCCTTTTTTTCTGTTACGACGCGTGACCGGCTAATTTTAACGGCAGCTTAAAAAACACACCCATGTAATTGCATTATCTACATGTGAATGTTATATAGCAAAATTCATGACGGAATATGCTAGCATTTTTATTTCATTACCCCAAAAGCTTTTGCAAACGGGTGAATGGTGTGTTTTTGTGTAGAAAAATTATCGACTAATAATCGAATGCAGACTGACTGCGAAATTTTAAGTTATACCCCTTAAACTGTTTGCAATGTGTATATAATGTTTCGTGCTGCTCTTTTTTCTTGTATTCATTCGAATGTTTACGAGTATGCACAATTTTCTGCACAAGATACTTACTATCTTGTTTATTCTCAAGGGCCTAGATAAAAACCGGAGAAACGTGAAGATTGAAAAAAGCAAAGAAAAAACGAAATAAAGAGCACCAGAGATTTAACGAGACATAGCCATAGTTGCCAATTCATCTGAGAGAAACATTGTCTTTTTCTCTTCATCTTAGAGATACATCGTAACGGTGGTGCTGCTGCTCGTATAAGGGGTGGTAGTGCTGTTGCCTGAATGACATACGAATGATGCAAATCGCCCTGGGAAAAATCAATGTACCTATTTATTGTGGCCTGTATATATACTTAACTAGATTCCTACTACTACCAGTACCACTTTTCTGACTTATTCAATGAGAAAAAATTGCAAGCCGTTTGTTTGTAGGTATGTATATTTATTTATGTGGAACTTATAGAGGAAACATATGCATTACCACTACCACCACTGATAGCCGTAGTTCTGATCTGGCTTTTGGTGATAAATAGGAAGTGACTCATTCCTTCACTTTCTTCTTCTCCGGTTTCACTATGGGCTTGTGTTTGTTTTCTATGTACGAGGAAAGAGCAAGAGAGAGCATCGTATAATATGTTTGTATTTCTATTGGTATTTGTTTCTGGCACGGAATAAAGCTTTTTCAGAAACGACCTCATGATTCTCATGAAGCAAAGACAGCAAATGAGAGAGAGACGGGAAAAGGCTCACTGCCAGACAGATCAGTGAAACATGCATGCATGTTGTTGTACTAGCGAGTTTTACCACCATAAAAAGTAGCTTCCAAAATAGATGGCAAAAGATATGCATTAAAATGTAGTAGAGATTGGTGTATTTGTGTGTGCATGTCTATCCCACTACCTATTTGTACGAAAAAAATATATACTTAAATGTGTGCACATAATGTGTACACAGTTGGTGTGCGTTGTTCATGCCATTCTGTCTGCGACTTAGAAGACATCCAAAGAAGAACTGCCCCTTGCTCTCTGGCTGCCGCTCAAGTAACTACATATGAACATTATACATATTTTTGTTTATAAGCACAACTACTTTCTCGTTTCTGTCGGAGTAAGCGGAAACAAAGTAGAAAACAACACGAGCATCCAAAGGGCTTTGGTTATCGGAAAAGCGAAAATTGGTGGAATTAGAGTTCTTATGAGCGTGACAGAAAAAAGGAGAGAATTTATCCACAACTTTCCCTTTTTTTCTTTCTCTCTCTAGTTTTTCTCTTTTTTATCAGTGTAGATGTTTGGATCTCTGAGTGAGTTTAGTGAGGAAGAAAAAAGTTGTTCATCTTCTGTCTGTTTTTGCATCTTCTTTTTTCGCTTTCATCCGCAAAATATCTTCTTTAACCATTTCAGTTGTCATCCATTTCAATAACTTTCCCATAAAGTGAAGAAACACTTTTTCGTGATGTAATATATGTACGTATAGAATTGGTTGAATAGGAATAGTATTATTTATTTATTGATGTACATTTTGATTTGACGAGATAAAGACACTAGTAACCACATAAATGCTTTGTGAAAGCGATAATAAAAACAACAAAAATGTGTTGCCACAGTCATCGGCTACTTAAATATTAATACAAGTTTTTTCTTCTTTTATTGATGCTCAAGTAACTATTGTTCCAAACTGAATACACATGTTTATATCACATAGTGTAAAGAGGTAGATTCCTGTGAATATTTTTGTCTCTCTCCATACTTCATGGTATACAAGCCAAGGATCAAAGTACTCATTCTACTTCAACCATATATAATAAATGTTTGAATAAATAAGTTACAAAGTTACAATACAATTGCATACAAAATGGGATATAATTCATTTTCTTTCCTTTTCATTTTATTTCGGCTTAGGATAAAATAATCTTGCTTAGTATTCGTTTGGGAAAGCAACTTCAAAAAGTTGAATGCAGAGGAAGTGATTAATATCTTCCTTCTTCACAAATTTAAATAAAAAAGTTGCCAACCTGCATATATTATTATTTGTAGTCGACAAAAATGCTTCATTTTTTAGGCATTCAAAAGTAATAATTATTATTCTGGATAATACACACTGAACTTAACCCTGGCCCACAACATAGGAAGTCGTTGTTTAAATAGGAAAAAAGAAAGTTTCAACTCTGCTTCATTACTTACACAGTAAACGATGATGATAATGATAATATATGCCACACTATGTTCCGTTCCCTTCCACAAAAAACCTGACTCATCCCATAGCCCTCTGGAACACTAAATGAGTTTCACAAGTAGTTTTGACTTTAAATTAAGACAAACTCTAAACAACATGAATACATGGTTCCTAGTAGTTTCAACACATCAGGCAAAGGTAAATAGCCAGAAATGATATAATATGCATATCTTTTTTGAAAGAATGAAGACGGACCTCAAGTAATTATGGCATTTTCCCCATTAAAAGTACATATGTGATCCCTCCTGCCCCACGGTACTTTTCCAAGAAGATCCGAGAGGACGAATACTAGTAATTCAAACAGTTTCCTTCTGGAGTTGCATATCATATTTCACTGCTTGTTGAGAATGAATGAGTAATGGGATAGTGCATAGAATACATTCCACCCATAACATCATATTTTATTTGTCATAGTTATTTACAGATGGAATCATCTTATCACTATCATCCTTTTAAAAAAATGGAAAGCAAAACCAAGAACGGATACAAAGAAAGAATGCAAATGGGAGACAAACGAAAAGAAAAAGAGTGACAATACAAAGAAGGATGAACTAAAGAGTGGTGTGGCAAACAACGTTTACACTATTGCACCTATTTTAATAGCTTACTCTAAAGCAGCGGGGGGAGAAACCTTTATCATCATAAATATTGCGATTGACCGGCTCTATGGCATTGGAGCGCCACCAATAGCAAATACATATAAATAAGATCAGCAAACAATATACAATATATTTTTATGCATGCAAAGATGTTTTTAAAACTTTCGTGACTATCTTAATCCTCAGCTTGCTTAATGTTGCTTGCAACCACAACAAAAACACATACTCCACATACACGTTAATTTTCCGGACACTTTGATCTCCCGCTTCTCTAGTTAGCTCATTTGTAATTCCAAGATTTTCAAATTCTCTGCATCAAACAGTTTAGTATGCTAGCAAACAACATTTGAGCATAGCACACACTTTCTCTGAAACGGATTAAAAAGTGTTTTTAAAACATTTGTAGATGTGAACTGTTCTTTGATACTCTTTTGCAAAAAAAGAAGAAAATCTTCACCTAACAACGTTTGCATGCATGAATACTATTACTATGTACTATTACCATAATACAGTATAACGAATGGTGTGCAGTACAACTTCTTTCCTCCGTATTTGCATCTAGACCAAAAGAGCTTCTCGTTGAAAAACACTGTAAAGCACTTTTTGTGCTGTAATATTTCAAAAAATAAAAATATTTAACCAATAAGCTATATCCAAAGCTTAAAATGGGATGTGATGACGTTTTAGCGTTGCCAAAACTTTTTCTTCTTTTTTCACTTGTTCCTCTACTTCCTTTTTCATCTGACAACAGTTTGCCTTCCTGTTTCTTTTCTGCTTTCATTTTCTTGCACTTGATTCTCAATGCTGTTCTCTCAGAGACTACACCATTTTCTTATTTCCCCCATTTCATTTTCTAAAACTTGCCAGTGCCACTACTTTCCAATACAAATAAGGTATATACGGATTAAACAGAAAACAACAGAAGGAAACGCTCACTCAGTATGTATTCAACCCTGTTCTTACACATTACATCACTGTTTATTCTTATATTTCCCGTCTTGTTTACAGAAACATAGCGCATTGGCAAAAAAACAACGAATAAAATTTTTAGTTAGTATCATAGTCAATAGGATGATTCTAAGATTATCTATTCACATACAGTGTTATCGTATTATAAAAAATTGTATAGGGTTTTATGATCATGTATGTTGTTTCTGATTCTTTGATATATTTTGATATTGTTTGTCAGTGTTTCCTTTTAGCAAATTTACTGCAAACAATGCATACATTATAATATGAACTGGTTTATTAGGTCATCAACTTGTTCCAAAATGCTCATCATAACGCACGACCATGTGTAGGATACAGTATTTTTAAAGAGAACAAACTTTCAAGCTCAAATTTTATTCTTAAACCAATGTCCGACGGAATCGGGCTTAAAACGACTCCGAAGTACTATTTTGGAAACTGAAGCTACGAACAAATTTGAGCATAAGAATCTTGACGTTTGTATGTAAGCACTAAAAACTGCAGTTGAGATTATACGAGCACTCAGAAATTTATCAATTAATCGCTATGTCTATCTACTCTATATGCTTTCTTACAGCAACTTCTTGCATTTTAAAAACAATTAAATAAATATTTAAAACAAATTTCATGCAAATACAGTCTAAAACGAGGTTTTAAAGTAAGACCTACAAAAAATATTAAATGGATTAAAATTTGGACCAAGAGTTATTCACGATAGTGATTTCACAGCCCCCCTTCCATCAGTAATTACTTTTACAAGTGAATTTTTATTTTTTACATTACCCTACAAATACAAAACTTGTTACAAACGCTATAGAGTAGAGGGGGTTGTAAAAATTACTTAAGATGGAACTCTTTAGGGGCAATTCTAAGAGATTATAAAAAATGCAAGCGATGGGAACTTGAATAATTCAACCTATTGTAAAAAGTAGCTGTAATGGAATTTCCCAGAAAGTAAACCAGAGAATCTTGTTTCGTTGGTATGATAAAATTGGCAATTTGATTATATGCTTCATGATATTTTGAAATTTTTAAATAAAATCAATTGCAGTAATTTTTGGGGTCCAAATTTCGTGCCCCAAACCCTATTATGTAGTTTTCATTATCTAAACTTATATGTGCCAACATGGTGCTAGAATAAAATACATTAGACATAAAAAATTAGCGAATATATTTATGGTAATATTTATGTATTCGTTCCAAAAACCTTTTTCAGACACTGTATGACCTGAATTTTTCTACTGTTTTCCTGTATGTGGTTCTATTTCCCCTTTTCATGTTCTATTTCACACCAGAAAGGCTTTGTCAAAACAGCAAATATTAAGCAAGCTTTTTGTCTTCATTTATATTCTTCATCTTCATCGTAAACATTTAGGAAAGTTTAGCTCATGATACAGTAGTTCGTTTATGCTCATTTTGATCGTGCTGAGAAGATATAATCGCATTTTTTTTCTGTTTTTTCTCTTAATACCCCGTAAGATCTCCAAAGATACTATTGCCACTACTACTGCTGCTGTAAATCCAATAAGTACATAATATGCTGAGATATATATTTTTTCACGGTAGACAAATTTGGATGCATTAACTCTGAAAACCAACATTAAAACATTTTTGTTCCTGTTGAAAAAATGCTGTCTTCATAATTTAACATCAAAATGGTGAAAGTTTTGTCTACCGCATGAGATCGTGTTTCGTATATCAACGAGAGGAGGGACGCACAATCTAAACCATTGATGATGGTCTCCTATACCCACCTATCTCCTCCATAAATGGATGTGCTTATTGTAATAAAGTTGGCAGTTAAATGAAATATATTGGTAATATAGTATATGTATATAGCCATGTAATTTTTTAAGGAATGCATACAGCGTCAAAAGCACAAAACCAGAAGAAAGCAGTGTGTGTGTGCATTCTCACTTGAATGTTGACAGCTAAATAGGATGCTAATATCCATAATGCAGGTAATAACAAGTGAAGTATGTAATAAGTAAGCAATGTTGCTTTTGTTTTCCCGCTGCCGCTGCTCCTGTTACTGCATTGTTTGCGTCAAATACCAGAGAAAATGGGAAAAGGCAAAAAAGAAAAGGGCTGTTTGGCTGTTTATATTATGCTCCTTCTTGGTTGAATACGCTGTTTTTCTTAATAGCATGAATGCGTGCACACAATAAAGAAAGAGGAGAGGAGGGAGAAAACGAAGAAGAGAACGAGGCATTGCTGCTGTTTAATCTCATTATTAGACTGGCAAGTAGAGTTTTGCGATGGCTAAAGTTTCATCATCGAAACCAATCAACCTTGTTGTCTTAAGAAACAAGAAGTATAGTTTTTCTCGAGTAGCACTCCTCCTTCCAAAGTAATGGTAACAGTAACCCAAGTAGTACTATAGTACAGTAGTGGCACTAGTCATTTTGAAGTTGTACTTCCTCCTTGTCCCCTTTCAACAGCATAACTGGCAATACTTATTACTCTAGCAACGAGTGACTTGTGTGTCCCGTGAAATGGAAATATCGATAAAATCTTCATGCTACAGCAAGAAAGCATTCCAAAGCCTTTTTGGAATTGAGCAGATTCCATTTCTAATAATAATATGTAAGACTATACGCGAAAATTATTTAGGACAACAAGAGGTGATACTACACTCACTACTCTTCTTCCCTCAGTCTCTTTTTATTTAATGCACACACAAAGCAAGACACAACAACAAGCAGAGGGCAGCAACTAGTATGCATCAACACCAAGAACCGTATCAAACATACTCCTACAACAACAACAAAAAAGAGTGAACAACAAACAACTTCGTAAATTTTATATTCGACGATGAGACATGCACCATGAAAGTCGAAAATAGGAAGAAAAAACATCAAGACGCTGCTGTTATACAATAGCGACAACGGTAACTTATTTGCAATCCTCTCTAATACTACTACTTTTACAACAAAATAGTTTATGTTTTTACAAGAAATCCTTGAAAAGGTACGTGAGGGATGGTTGAAAGTTTTCAAATCAAGTGTTCCACTAGCACTACCACCAGGCAGCATGCATAGATCTTGGAGACACAAAGTGGAGAAAACATAGCAAGCGATGGGGAAGAGAAAGGGGTTAAAGCCCTCCTTGTTACAACAGAAGAGAAACAGAATGCGAGAGTGTTTTTTACACGGAAGCCGACATCTTGCAAACATACATGGAGTCGAAAAGCGTGTGTTTAATTTGTAGCGAATTAAATTTTCCAACAACAGTCATCGAAAAAAAATGGATGTAGCTGCTAGCACCTAACTCCAGAAGCAGCAGCAACAGCACTAATTTGGAAAGTTTTAAAATTACTTAAAGGAAATAATATTGAAGAATGTGTAGACAAATAATGGTGACATTGGAAATTCATGGAATTCACTTTTTCTTATCGAACTCAATTCAAAATTGATTGAGTTGAATAAGTAGTTAGTCGTAGTGGTAATAAAATAAGTGCTTTTAGATGGCTACCGGTTAACAGCTTTTGAAATTTCTAGCAACATCTAATAATTTACTCGGGCGGTACTCATCATGTCAAATAATGTACTTTTCCTTTCCGCTCCAATAGCTTTTAACCAAGTTTTAAGTGGCCAAAACAAGAAGAAAATGACAGAAAATTTTGTATTTCAAAAATAACTTTTTTTACTTTCACATGCTTATTCACCCACTCACACATACTAACAACACACGATGCATAAATCAAATTTTCTAACTGGAGAATGTCTGTTTGCTTATAAGAATGTTGAATGAACAACGGTACGTAGTGTGCGCGTGTATGTACAGCTAAACTCATTTGAAGACTCTGCTTCGTCATCTCATAATAATAATAAACCTGCTTAAAAAGAGATTTAGTTATGAAAGGTGAAAGCCGGTCTAAGACGTTACCTTGGTGGATTGGGATTTACCCGAAAAACATGAGCAATTCACAAGGAAAACGAGAGAGAAAGAATGAGTGGAAGAGAAAAAGAGAAAGACTACCTTTCCTAAAGGTTTCCCTTCATCAACAAAAAGAGAAGAAAATTAGTTGGCAGTTGGTATTACTCAGCTACCACCACCACTCTATGGTGTATGGTATTCCTCTTTGTGATTCGCATCATCATCAGATTGCATGCATAAGAAATTATTGTATGAATGAATAAAAACGAAAATGTGGCTTCACTTTTTCCTCTTATTTAAACTTGATTACTATTGCACTACTTTTCTGGTCTCTCTACTTGCTATTAGTACGGCCATATTCACGGATTTTCCATGTTGTGCTAGTATTTACTCGCCCAAATCTTTTTTCTGCTGCTGTTATGCTTCAATGACCATTTTTCACAAGAGCAAAAGAGAGAGAGAAAGAGAGAAAGAAAGAAAAAATTGTGTGCTTTATAGAACTAAAAGTACATAGAGGATACTGAAAAACGCAAGTGCTTCACCATATTTATTGTAAAAAGCAAGTAACTCTTTTTTCTGAAAACTCAAGTCAAGAAGAAAGTTTTGAGACATGTATATTGCTCGCTACCTAATTTTGTCGTCTCTTTCCATACTTCATTCATTTTACTACCTTTTACTTTTCTCTTTCTTTTTCCCTTCAACTCAAAATAAAATGCTGGGGTGGAAGTAGGAGGAGATGGAAAATGAAGGCAAAACCAAGTTAGTGGCACATAGCGGAGCCAAAACTCTGACGAAAATAGCTGACAAGAGATGAGTATAGCAGTATAGCCCTTGCAAAAGCAACACAACGACGATGATAGAAGCCAAATGCATTTCCTGTGAAGTCAAGTCAGCTGATGTAATATAACTTCGTCATGAAAGCGGGGAACAAGACGTAAAGCGAAGAGACATGTTTCTTTTTGTCAGCCACTGTCACCGCGTATCCCTTAGTCATCAACAAAAATGATGATGTTGAAAGAAAAGTTGTTGATAAAATCTATGTATGATACTGGACAACTGGTTGATGACCATTTCGTTAGTGTTTGTATGTGTTAGGAAAATGTGAATGTCAAAATTGATCGTATCAATCACACGACGCTAAAGATACCTTAAAAACGTTTTTCCCAAAAAAGTGAAACAGGTTTAGGTTGTAGCATCTGTGTGCACGTGTCACTGATTACTTTTCCTTCCATGATTTAAAGATCGCTGTTATGATGTGACATTAACACAACTTGAAAGGTTGTGTATTTATGGTCGGTGTATGAACATGAAAGGAATACACTAGTCAATATTTATGCATTAAAACAATGGACGTAACTGCGGAACATGTTTGCAAACAAATTATTACTTTAAGAGAAAGTTGTAACTAGAACTGAAAAGAAGATGAGCGCTAGCGCTAGTATGAAAATCTCAAGACTTTTCTCATACAACACTCCACCCAATGGACAAAGTAATATGTAACAAATAAAAAACCAACCAACCGTGATATGTCAAAATTAAAACATGCTTCCAGATCAGGTTAAAAATATGCTCTAGTAGTTTATTATAATCCGAAGGATCATTATAAAAACACACAAGGGAAAATATCTGTGGGTATGGGGAAGATGTCTGTCTGTATTCTGTATATCTGTGTAGATACATCCTCAGCGGCCAGCATTTCTGCCGATTTGGCTCAAAATTGTTGTTGGGAACAAGATTATTGGGTACCAAAGACCTTCGATATTGAATTTGGATCAAATCAAGCCTCTGTAGACTCCAACTCCTAACATATAAGGACGTGTGCTAGCAAGCTGAAACTTTATAGTTTTCGATGCAATGCAACGGGGAATGCAATGAAAATGGTCTTATGACCCCATGACCTCACTTGACCCCAATCACATGTGGTCAAACGTATACAGATGAGAGCTAATTTGGTGAAACTCAGTACACTGGGGTTTTTGATGACGGAAAATTCAATGCCAATGATCGAATATGCTGTTCAAGCTAGCCCCACCCCCAATCAAGCTAGCCCCCAAAATGATCAAGCTGGCCCCCAGCCCCCAAAACGATCAAGCTGGCCCCCAGCCCCCAAAATGATCAAGCTGGCCCCCAGCCCCCAAAATGATCAACCTGGCCCCCAGCCCCCAAAATGATCCACCTGGCCCCCAATGTTAACCAAATGGCAGCCCCCAATGATCAACCTGGCCCCCAGCCCCCAAAATGATCAACCTGGCCCCCAATGTTAATCAAATGGCAGCTTTACTTTTTCGGGGGAAATTACTTTTTAATGTTTTAACCTAACCTAACCTATTTTAAACATATTACAGTCAGGTTAGGTTAAAAAACACGAAAAATATAGTCCTACGTAAGGTAAAATCTGCCCTAAAAGTTTTGACGGGGGCGGTTGCTAACTTCGATTACATATACTAAATTATTATTTTGCTGGATAGTTTGCTGATCATTGGGGGCTGCCATTTGATTAACATTGGGGGCCAGGTTGATCATTGGGGGCTGGGGGCCAGGTTGATCTTGTTGGGGGCTGGGGGCCAGCTTGATCATTTTGGGGGCTGGAGGCTAGCTTGATTGGGGGTGGGGGGCTAGCTTGAACTACATCAACCCAATTTTTAAGTCTTCGAATCATAGGCTCATGTGTTATATTTATTCACTAGCCCGTTAGTAAGCAGCTTCGTAGAAGCTGCATCTGCTCACCGCTAGCTGGTTTCTCAAAGTACCGCTAGGTGGCGCTAGCATCGAAAAGTGCGTCGGACGGACACATCAGCGTATATAGTATAGATTAATTATTGAAAGGCCAAACTAGAGGAAGATACCAGTCGGAATTTTAATGATATTCGGCGATAATAAAACAGGCTTTCACTTGATTCCAAAAAAACGTCATTTTTAGTAGAAGCAAATATCAAAAGTATGTGGAATCATGAATACGTTGAGCATTTAATTGAACAGGAACTACTTGCATCATTTTTTGATGTTGATGATGATTCTTTCATACGAAGTTGTCAATTTTGAACATCAACAGACTATGAATTAATCAAGCTCATAATAAAAGCTAATAAAAATTCAGAAACAATCAACAGCAAAACTAAACACTTGATCTACTGGACGTTGGACATCAGAATAAATTAGCACTACAGTTTCCTAATGAATTCTATGCAAATTTGAACAAACAAGCCTGTATTTGGCTTGTATGGTAATAAGGATGGGAAGTTCACCATTTGAGAACCTAAAAAATAAACTTTCTCGGTTAAAATTTAAAAATTGTATATATATCATATGATAGTTGTATTAAGCTTCTAAAAATGCAAATCCCTATAATACTCAGTCACAGTAATGCAGCGTTACTGTTGTTCTAGGTCACTGGTCACTATCAAAACAAAACGTTAGTTTTTACTGTCAGCATTATACGTTTATTATTATTATTGTTAACCATGCCAAAAAGTTTCTCTTGGTCATGTTACTGGACTTTAAGGGGGATTTTTACCCAACCACACAGCTATATTGAATCTAGATAGCGTACCAAAACACCAACCGCTGGGTCTCGGTCTACGTAATTTATTCATGGATTAGGGAAAGGACGATCATGATATAGTTTAGCGCTGTCTATTTACTGCTGATGGCGGTACTCTGAGTAAAGTTGAGACTGACAATAAACCAGAGAGGGTTTGTTTGATTCTCTGTCCCAGTGGAAAGTTGCAACCATTCTTCCATCATATTCATTACAAAAATTCTCTATCTGTATTTCGTTTTTATTTGCCCGAGTGCGTAATATTATTATTTACTGTAGATTTTAGAAAACACGGCAAAAACTCGAATGTTTGTTTTTTCGTAAGCATGCTAATTTGGGGTTTATGGCACTTCAACCTGAAATATCTCAGCTGCAAACGTCATGATAGACGGATAGGGGACGGGAATCAGTGCAGACTGTAAACAAACTAAATACTGCTGTATTCTTCTAAAAATGCTGATATTTTCATTCACTATTCCTTCATCTCATTCATTCAAAGCCTCTCCTCCTTCTGTACACTACCGTATTATCTCGCAGATAGTGAGAACGCTAAAGCCTCACACGCAATTAAAATAGCTTAATGCACTTACACTTGGAGAAAGTCCACAATAATGAGCGGTTTCACAATTAGAGCGTCAAATCGGAAAGTATAAGGAAGAGTGGCACCATATATACAGTTATCATCATCATGCTACGTGCAGAATGGCTTCCGTATAAAGCATGATGATGATGCATTCAAGCTTTTACAATGTCAGATTCTACCGAGGAAAGAAAACATAATCATTGTATGCAAATCATTATCTCTCTCGTCTAATTAAAGACGAATATACACGGAAAATAACTAGTACACAAGACAAGGGAACAACAGGTCAAATAATTTCATTGTCTATATTATGCATACTGGATAGCAGTTTTGGGAAATATCCACGTGGGAGTTTATACATCTTTATGACTGCTGAATGAATGAGGGAAACTGAGAAGGGATATAGCCGGTAGTCATTATCATTACTTGTTACGGGCTCCGTCCTATTATTTTATGTATGAACAAGAAGATATCTAGAGATAGCAGGAGAGGGGGCAAAACAGACAGAGAGGGTGGTGGTGGTAAAACAAGGTATAAATAAACGCTGTTTTTGTATATAATATTATATCCGTCAAAATGAAGGAAATGCAATACAAATAACGGGACTAGCTTTTTGTACAGCATACTAGAAAATCTGCGACGAGGACATAAAAGAGAGAGAGAAAGAGGCATTTTCTGGAGAAAGTCAAGGTGGAGATGGATGACATAGATTGCACACTGTGTTTTTATTATTCTGTAAACTGAATGAATGCAAAAGAAGTCACTTGCGGAATGTGGTTGATTGCGGCAACAAATTCGATCAAATAATAAGCCCGACATGAATGGAACTTATCGGAAACTCGGATCTTGCTTACTCGAGGAATGAAAGGAACCACGAGGAGCCCACTACCATACCGCAAACCGCCATGGTCGCCGACGATATCAGAGAAAATAAATGGAGCCATAAATCGATGTATTATTATTATTACATAAAACTTATTTGGGACACAAAAACACAAAACACAGTACATGATGATAATAGCGGGGGAAAGCACATTTTGGAAATGGAATGCTGCTGCTCTTCGAAAACAGAGAATACAGAAACTCTGAGGTATAAAAGAAAACAGAACGTTGTAAGCGATAGGAAGAAAAAACGATGGAAAATGCTTGTTTACTCTCGCTAAACGAAATGCATACAATAAACCAATAATATTATGTTCATTCATACAACATGATATGATAGTGCATTATTTACACAGCTTACAAAAAATGATAAAATATGAAGATAATTCCAAAATGATAATAGACGAATAACAACAACAGAAATACATGTTATGAGTGTATCTTACCGATTCGAATGACTTGTGGGAGTGAGAGTACATTTTCAAAACTCCAGTAAAAGAGGAGAAACAGGGAATCGAGTCT
Organism: Entomobrya corticalis; assembly: GCA_034694325.1. Classification (NCBI taxonomy): domain Eukaryota; kingdom Metazoa; phylum Arthropoda; class Collembola; order Entomobryomorpha; family Entomobryidae; genus Entomobrya; species Entomobrya corticalis. Next base: position 15,485 of record JAQFYG010000012.1, read on the forward strand.
CATTGTGCTATTTGCATAGCGTACTACCACCTGCGTTGTTCTCTCTAGCACCACCGCTGCTTCCACAATCACCGCCAATACTTGGCGATTATCATCAACCTCCTTGTCCCTTTTCCCAACAGTCAATTTGGTGTTTTGCGCCACGCTTGAGTGATGACAGTATTGGTGACCACGCAGCTATTAGAAAATGAAATATTGCTAAATAAGGTTGTGTGCAGAAAGAATTCCCAAAAGTTCACTCTGGTTGCAAGCTAGAGTTCTACTACTAGTTCATGAAGGACGGTGCGCACATATCTTTCACCACAATGTTTTTTGTAAGTACCATAACTGGGTAACCACCAAAGCATGTAAATTGTGTTTTTGGATATTCTTATTATAACTAAACACCAAAGATCATTATCTTCAGCCTCTATATTCTCTTGTCATTTTCTCCCGTCCGCGTTGTCCTAGTGTCCTCTTGTTATGAACAGTCACTGTCAGTGCCTGTGAAGCATAGAGTTGAAGTTTTTCTGTTTCTGCTGCTGTTGATGATGATGACGATGTTTGTAGTGGTGATGACTATGATGACGAGTGTGGAGAAATATGTTTGCCAGATACGAGAATAATTTGGCAAAACTGCAGCAGTATCTTTGTTTGCTCACCAATAGTTGCTATACAAAGGGCAGTGCTGTTGGTCGTAGTGGCTGTATAAGTAAATAGCATTGTTTTCTTTATAAATCAGAGGATGTAATAGTGAATAGCGACAGAAAGAGATAGAGAAAGTGAAGATGCGTGAGAGAACTATTATTAAACTATCATCGTGGTTGAGATGTGATGATGGTGATTACGTTGCCTTTTGCCCGCTACCTGCTGGCTCAGAGCTCTCACTTTGTGGTCTAGGATTTGGATAGTGACCAAAACGACACTTAAACTGACAGCCGGCTTTCTGCACTCCAACTTTGGGAAGAGTGAGCAGGAGAGAAAGTAGAAGAGAGGGAGAAAAGAGTGCAGAACAAAGCGAGTGGCAATAACAACTTTGTGGTTACAGACATTTAGAAAGAAAGAGATATAGGGAGAGAAAGTAGGAAAGAGAGAAGAGGAAAAGGAGTAACCAGAAGTCAGGCAAGTGGTGGTGGCTCTTTTCCCTTCACTTATTCCTCTGTTATGTGGTGTGTATAAAGTGTGCACAAGAAGAACGGAAAAGCCCTTTCGTGCCGCTTTCTCCGAACCCCTTTCGTCTACAATTCACTGCTGCCATATTTATGTACACATGCTATCATGTAAGTGCATCTATCTCGTAAATGTCCTTTTTCGAGTACCTTTTCTCAGGGAATGTATAAAACACTTGAAGTATGGTAGGTACTTGTTTCCTCTTATGCGCCCCGTCTCCCACTTCTTGGTTGGTAATCTATTTTTAACGAGGAATATGCTAATATCTCAAGTTACTTACTTTGCACCTTCCAAATCTCTTTTCATACTTTTACTTTTCCCATCATCATCATATGGCCATTGTATACAAAAAAGTTTACAAGGATTGACCGTCACTTCAAGTTTACATTTTGTTCTTGATAAGTTCTTGGAATATATTTTTTGTTCAGAAAGGTGAACATATTACTTTTTATGTTGTTGTTGATATTATTAATACGATTATATTCTAGGGTTGGCGATAATATAATAATACACTTTCTTGCAAAAAGTGTCTTTTGTATTAAGAATGTGTAATAAATTCCAGGAGCTGTAGTAGAATGAAATTTCTCTACAGAAACTTCAAAGGGAATGCTTCTGTCCAATAGATCACAAAAGCAAAACAGTATTTAATGTTGAAACGCGCAGCTAAATCATTTTGATGCAATCACGCACACAAACCGTCCGTTGTTATCTTTGCGGGTACTCGAGGGAGGAATGGCTCAACCACTTATCTCTTTCTATCCATTAAAGATGTCAGCAATGTGTTAGGACTCATTCATCTCACTCTTGCTGTAGCCTCCTAGACTCTTTGGAAAGCGGTTATTGTTATTTTTCCTTTTTTATTATCTGCGTCATCCAAAAAAATAGTTGGTCACACCAGACTCCAAACCTGTGTGAGTCCAGTTTTTGTTATATTTGCGGATGAATAATGGGATTCTTTATGTATCTTGTCAAGAAACTGGTGGAAAGGGATGATAATTATTTGTCCCTCTGTAGGCTTGCTATTTCTCCGTAATTAGTTTCCATTATGCATGTTCATGGTTATATGATAAATATATTGCATTGAAGATGACGATGTAAATAGATTGCAAAAACAGGCTACGTTAGCATTTCGTTTGCTCAATTCTACTCCTCAAAGACATGCAACTCATTATTTAAGTATTTTGTCATCGAGCACTTGTCGACTTTTTTTGCACCTAATGAAATCCTTTGATGACTACAAGTAAAGTGTACCACAAAAGTCAAACATGAAGATAATCACAATGGCAGCTTTGAGGCAGATGAAATTTTGACAGTGCTAAACTGGCGTGGTGAGTAACGAAAAGTTTTAAAAAACAAGCAACGTGAATCAAGAAAGAAGTTGAGATGCAAGTATGTAATATATTGACAGAGGATTTGATCAGGCACAAGTGTTGAAGCTACTACTTCTGAACTGATGGTAAAAAAGGATTCAAGTTTGGGAAATGTTCATTCGTTCCGTGTATAAATTTTTTCTCTTCTTCTTCAGCACTGGTTTTGCTTTGATATAACAAGTTTATTTGTAAAATGAAGAAAAAGTTTCGTACGTTTACTCACCCTACATATATTTCTATTTGAGTTTACTGACTACTAATAGTGCTTTTTCTATCTCATCTCACTTAACTCCTCACATACAATAGACGCACACGCACTCACACAGTAAGCATTACTAGCGTTTTACACACACAATTTGAACTTGCCTTTGTGCCTTAGGTTTTTCAGGAGTTCACAAAAATGAAAGAGAGAGGGAAAGAATGAGAGCACTTCTTCTACACCGCCTATTACTCGTTAAACTACCAAACGTTTCTCTTTTTCTCACTTTACGTCGGCTAATACAACCCCCTCAATAATATCTCTTTGAACCCCAAGTTACATGATGATTGTTCCGCTACGTCTTCCTTTTTCCAAAGCCACGTTTTGAGATGAAAGTTGAATTACTAGCTTCTGCGACAAGAAGGAAGTTATATTGAACCTGGAGCATGTTTCAAGAAGGCGAGTAAACGTTGTAGCATTTGTAAACTTGTTGTGAATGTTTGTTTTCTTCTTGGCTAATGTTCGTTACGGCTAACCATGCCTCAAGAACAAAATATAAGTCAAGCTACAAAATGAAACTCGATCGAGGAATGAGGAAAAGAATCCGTTCCCATCAATCTGAAATAACATAAATAAACATAAAGCTATAAAGTACTTTTTCGGTTACAAAAATTGTTGTTGATTATTATTTAACCAACATCATCATAATCATCATAGCGTTCTATTATATTAAGTATTATACTTACTCCTGCTTCCGTTCAATAATCCGCCGCTGCGAATTTTTCTTCACCGTGTTACACTGGCACGTAGTGACTTTAGTTAGTGCTGAAGTTGCACTTTTCAATACAACGAGGATAAATTTTACTTTTCCGTCCATCTAAGCAACAATTTTTTCTCAAAGGAAGAATTTCCCACAGAAAAATGTCATTGTGTACAGTTGGTTTTGTATGTATTCCTATTCACTTCTATTTCCCTTTCCATTTCTCAATCTTTTATGTGTACAAAGGAGGTTTTACTTCAAAAACTCAGGTACACGGGGTAAAAGAACAACTTTTTTAAAGGAAACATCAAAAGCCGCTAATTATTCCAGTCAAATAATTTTCCTATCACTTGAAGATTGGGCGGAATGCTAAAATCAATTATCCAATTCGTTCTTTAAATATGTGCAGGGCAAACAATATTTATAACAGATGGTGCCAGCGTTATTATGAGCTTACAAACAACACACAGAATCTCTTTTATTATTAATATTATTTATATGTTTATTTTAGTGAGGCTTTGCCTGCTTCCATTGTTTATCTTGTTCTCACTAGACATGTGTATCTGTGATACTAAAACCTAAACGAAATACACGAAAAAGGACATATGTACGGGGAAGACTTTGGAGAGAAAGAGAGATAACGCGGAGGAACAAAGATGCTGCTGATGATAGGAAACTGCACACGACCGACCACAAACTGATTCTATGAAGGAATGAGTAGCTTTACTTTCCAGCCTTTCCACTTAAGGGGAGTCTGGAGATGGGCAAAATGCTAGTACGTTTACTAGCTGTAATAGCAACTCGACTTTTCCAAGGTTTCACTCTGGAAAGAGTGTGTCTTCGTGGCGGAGGTGGTGGTGGTTGTAGTGGCGCTCTCCTGTTTATTCTTGCATATTGGCTTTATTCTTGCTCACAAACTTACTTTTTTCTCCAAAAGTACGAAGACTTCTCTCACAACTCCAGTAGCTTCACAAGCCAGGGCAACCCCACAGTTTTGCTTTTCCTTGCTTCATTTCTTTCCGTCGCTGAGCTGAAGCTGTGTGCTTTTGCTTTGCGCCTTTCTTTATTCAACTGCTCATCTGTTTCGTATGACTGGCTGGAAGGAAGCCACCATCATCCACCACTGTACACTAACCGTCCAAGGTTTTCTACGTACCGTTACATTACCGTAACCTGCAACACTGTCTGAGTATCAGTCAGGCACATTCCCGAAACCGACCACGGTTTTTGCTTTCTCTTCTTCACGGTGAAATCAAAAGGAGAAGAACAAGAGGAGCTAAAAATCATAAGGTTGTGCCTCATCCATCCATTGTTTCATACATTTAAGCTATAAGTTCATGCTGATTTTTATTACAGAAAGTTGTAAGTAGCCCCAGACAGACACCAACACAAAATAGCGATTAGCATGCATGCCAATGCTGTATGGCATATTATTATGAGCATATCTATGACTGAATGTTGGCAAGAAATACATGCAAAGTTTATACATACGCAATGCATAAAAGTGCTGAAAGCATGATGGTCTTTATACCACAACCACCCCGCTTCCTTACTTTGTTAGCATAAATAGTTTATTAAAAAAGTTAGATCATGTAATATGCGTTTTTCACTCATGTTACTATACTTGTTCTTGGACTTGTCCCTTCGTCTGTGAAACAAGGCATGAATGTATTCATGCAAATTCATTCACGACGTTGTAGTCACTATACTAGTACGCATTCGTTTTCCAAAAAATATCATACAGTATTTGTAGTATGTAAGGCTGGACTGTCTACGAAAAATCAAAAAAGTATGATTTCCAATTTGTTAAATTTAGTTCCATTTTGCTTCGGTAATGTGCTTGAAACATGACATTTATTTGCTGTAAATAAAGGATAATACTGTAATTGCTAAAGTTATTTTCCTTTTAGCCGTTTCTGAATCTTTTATTTTTGTCAGTTCCTTCAAAGTGGTGAGCATATTAAGGCTTACATTACAACTATAACAGGGCGACAAAATGTAATATGTTGTTTGACAGGAAAAGTAAAATGGTAAAGCAACTCATGCTGCTGTGAGGATAAAGTCGAATTTCAGGACTCAAATTTACTCTTCGTAAATGTACTTGTTAGTTGTCACTGCCATAAAACACTTAGAACCTAACAGCAAAATAGGATTCAATTCAATTCATAAAATGTAAAATGTCAGAGCTTTTCTCGTTTCTGATTTGAAGTTTATACACAGGCAGCGAGAAAAAAGGTACATTTTTCTTCATGTGACGCAGAAAACAATATTATTCTCTGCGTCCACTATACTGCATTGAACTTGTCTTAAAGCATTGCCGTGACGGTTTTTTGACAAATTTGACAATTTGTTATATTAACAAGTTGAGCAAAACATGTTACAAAACAACTAGTATTATCTTCTACAATAAAATTGTTAGTTAAAAATGAAAGCAAGAAAGTTATTTAAACTTGTAGTCAAGCTATAGTACCAAATGTGGCTGAAAGCTGCCGATATGTCAAGAAATGAAATGAAACACGAATGTAATGGAACTGGAGACGTTTCAACAACATTTTAATATGTTAACTGTGCAAGCACTGTTGCTTGTCATATCACAAAATACGCAAAAAACTGGCAACTTTATGGTCTATAGTAACTAGTCTTTACAATTAAGCAACACTCATATTTTGTTTGAATTTTTGATTGAAATTGTATGGGGCCTTGTCAGTTATCATGTAATGTCATTTATCCACGTTATTTACGGAATAATCGCTGTTACGTACTTACAGTGTAACCTCAGATAAATGCAAACATGTCATAGGAAAATTCTCCTTTCAAAAATGATTAACTATATTAAATTACAATTGCATGATATAAAAAGCTTTGCAAAACAGTTTCCCTATGTTTTAAGAAAAACAACGCCGACTAGCTGTTTGGCTAAAGGCAAAAAACCTCTCAAACCAAGTTTACTAAAAACCCACACGAAAAAGTGTAAATTGTCTTTTCTTGTCTCTCGGTTCGATGTAAAAACCGTTAAAGTGCAGGTAGCTCATCTTCCATGTTTGCTTTTGAACTCTGTAAAGGAAATTGGAAAAAGTGATAACGTCAAGCCAGTAGACTCCATTCATACTTTGCTTTTAGTTAACTATAAAATGAACACACAAAAATGTGCATTATTTTTTAAATCCAGAGTGCAAGCAAGAAGCACGAGTGTGAATGGATGAAACTTTGTAATATCCGAATAGATAATATTGGAGTATCAAGCTCACTTTTTGTACCTTGCAAAAAATTGATGTTTCTTACATGTTTTTTTTCGAGCGTGTTGGTGTTAAATATTCTTATTTTAGACAGTAATTTTGATTGCTCCCATTCCTTGCGTTTATGGCGATAATAGACACCCCCGTGGGTAATATTACCTTTCTTTTCAAGTGGTACGGCAACGGCACTCATGATACACACACGAAACCGTATGAAAATCACTAACAGGTAATGTGATAGCAGTGATAGCACCATCTTCCCAATTTTTACATAATCCAACAACACACCACATGACTACGGTGATGATATGGTGATTATTATAAAGCGAAAGATAAGAACGGCAAAATTGCCTATTTTCAACAATGTGTGATAAACCAGTATGTAAATCTTCACATTTTGGCTTCGTAAAGCATATATGTATGGAATAAGCTTTTCATTCTCCAGATACAAAACCCTGAATTTTGAGAATCATTTAAATGCACAATAAATAGGTAACATGTGCTGTGATGTCAACTTTCTAAATTGTACCTCATAATATGCGATAAAAACTTGTTGTGTCATGCTCACACACACATTACATAATCGAAAAAGTTTGGAAGATAAGCTAAGCTAGACCTAACCCAAGCAAAAACCAATTCCTAATCACACCTTGCACGTTCATGATGTGTGCTCTTAATGTGCCAAACCACTACTTGAATAACAAAATAACCGGGTTTACAAAAATAGTATGGCAGACATTCATTTTATGGCATATTTTTTGCTATTCGCATTCCAAGAAAGCTAGCTTTGTTTTCTTTGCTTTCACTGTTTCTTTTTTCTTGGCTGATTGTTTATTTAGCGTTATTGAAATTCTACACGACATCTTTGGAAAGCACAATCAAAAGCTCTACGGAGTTTATGTGATCAAAACCTATATTCGAGAAAAAACATCCCAATTATTGAATGAAAAGAAAGTGACACGAGGAAAAGTTGAGCCAAAAAGGTTCCATTAATGTTTTATATACAGCTGGAAGTTCATTGTCTAGAGCACACAACCAATATGGGCACTTTTGCTATTATTCACAATGTTTTCACCACGTGTTTCATGAATACCAACACACGCTTCAAAATCGATTTTGACACATATTATATGATGCATGCTTAGCATTTGACCCCACTTTTTTTAGCTGGGATAAAAATTGGAAAATGCCACGTGCTGTTATTATAGTAGCACCCGTTAAACGATCTCTCGGCTTCTAGAGATATTGTGTTCAAATAGAATGCATTCTATGCCTATCAATTAGGATTACCTTGAAGATTAAAGCTCATACGGCTGTAGGGGGTTGGTTGTGACTACTGATGTGCCTAGTGAATTTTAAAGTTCACTTTCAATTTTTATATTATTGAACAAAGAAACAACATTAGTGATTCGAGAAGTCGTGCCTTGTGACAATAATAGGTAGTATATGGATGCATCTTTCTCTTTTGATGTGAATAAAAAGCCTGTATCTGTGCATGACTCTGTGATATGTGGCACAAAGCCAGAATCAATGACTTTCATTCGTGTAGAGGCTGGTTGGCTTTGTTGGGTGGTTGATGCTGTGTTGACTTTTATGCAAGTTCTTGATAGGGAATAAGCACCACTACGATTGCTTGCAAGTGAAATAAAATGAAAGATATAATATATAATATAAATAACCAGGCATCATTCTTCTCCTGGTGTATTATGAATTTATATAACTACCTATATAAATATTATGTAGCTCAGTATATTAACGGCGGTGGCAGTAGTATGCAAGAGTAAACTTGAGCCTGTAGTGTCGGTGGGTAAGCAAAAACCATCCCTCTTTCTCCTACAACTAATATTACATGAGTCGGACATAATGTATGTCCTATAAATACACACACAAGAAGAACGAGAGCAGAAAAAGACACACAAAGAAAAGTCTCATACATTATTGTGTCATCTGTAATCCTCATAAGCGTCTCAAATATGTACCTATTGTCCATGCATCTTGGATAATGCTGAGTCCACGACGTTTTGTATTGGTTTTTAGCATTAGAAAACGTAATAGTATTTCTGTCCAGCTTGCTTTAAATCCGTTTTATCTAGTTGTGCCAGAAAAAATACCAATGCCGAAAATGGAGTTGTAGTTGTAGTAATGGTTGTTGTAAGTAAGCACTGGGCTTGAGTGAAAGAGTGAGAGATACACACACACAACCACGTTTTCATTTATGCTCGCAGCTTTGTAGAAACCGAAAAGAAACAATAGAATGTCGTGCTTTGGAGCAATGCCCTAAATTATTACTATGGCTGCATCCCGCTATTGCTTCATAATATCATTGCGTAAGTGACACAGACATTTTTATCCTAGGAAATACATTATTGATATTTATTTATTGTGGTTTGCAAGAGTTTCTTTAAGCACTAATGCAGTACTTACTAAAGTAAGTATGACCTGAAATGCTGCAAAAGCAAGTATTTGCACGAGTCGATTGAAGGTATTCAATAGCATTAATATGCATAAATGATGTTTCTTTGAAATTTTATTCAAATTTCATGGAATGATAAGGCTTTAAAGAGAATGAAGGTCAGCTGTGACATAAAAAATAATATGATAAATAAATTAATACATTATACAAAGCAGTAGGAGAAAGAATCAACATGACAAATAATATAGCATTGACGCATGTACATTGCTTATTATTTTGGAAAAGTTTGGCTGACTGACTGCGAGAGGTAAGAGGGAACTCCTAATGAGATATGATATGCTTTCATTTGAGAAATCATGCAATGATATTAAACACGTAGCGAGTTTTACAACAAATAGTATGATGAATAAGCCGGATTATGCATTCTTTCTATTTTCGTTTTGTGAGCTTATGTTTAACGCATTTCCTCTGGGCAAAGAGTCTGTACAAAAATAATCTTTCCATTGTTCCACGTGTTTTTGCTTGATATATAAGGTCATGATGTATTTCCGATAGTTTAATCTAAAACTAAACAAAACACTACAAAGTCATTGAGAAACACAGTTATCTTGATAAAATGACATTTTTGTTTCAATTTTAGAGATCAAATATGTACCATATTTGCTTAAGGGAAGAGAAAATATTCTCTACTTAAAGTTTGACAAAAGCACTATTCAAAGGAAGTCCGACCAATAGTCATTTTCCTGATACAAGGAATCTTACATAGCCGTTGTGTATGGTTTTATGTAGGTGGAAACCCAGTGCTTAAAAAGAATATAAAACGAAAATAAGTTTTTAAAACTTTGTAAATAAAAAGCATAATTTTAAAAATATATTTTGTTGTCTTCCACAATCAAGACGATAGAATATGAAAGCTATAAATGAAATCAGTGTTTACCGGGCGTAACATGCAATATTGTGTGTTACAGTTACAGGAAGCCCTGGGGATTCTACCACTCCAACAATGCACATTGGTATTACATGGACATAACGTGATACAGACAACGCAGGTGAACTTATTCAACTATGAAAAAATGTTTAATCTGGAAAACGCTCATTGAATTCTTCAATCTTCGTTCAGTGGTGAAAAACACCAGTTTATATAAAACGGAAGAACCCAATTAATTCCTTTTTATTGCTTTATTACAACAATTTGAAATATCTGAAAAATCATAAGAAAGATTTAAGAACGTAGAATTTTATTATTGCTCGTACAGATGAGAAAGTCTGAAACTTTTAAAATTAAAGGATTCATTTCACATTCCCATACTTTCGTATTCCAATTAAGCATAGCGTTGTAACAAATTTTATTTCTCCACAATGATTTTATTTCCTTTTAATGATCATATAATAATCCGTTTAGGGATCTATACAGCTGCATATAAATACTCCATGGTAGTATAAAATCGTTGAAACTTGAAACCCATTGATAAGTATAACGTTTCTAAATCATAAAATACCCTGTTAAAAACAATCTAGGCAATTTTATCACCCTCTCTATCCAAAATGCAGAGAAATGCAATGGCAAATCAGTTACCATATTCTTGGTATATATTTATATCTCTTGCTTCTAGTTTGGCAATAATAAGGAAGTATCTCGTTGAGGTAAACTCATCCTAACTGATTTTCGTACTTGTCGATAGCAATGCCAGTTGACATTGCCCACTCCAATAAATGACAAGCAATTGTAGTGGTTATAATAATATGAACGTTTATGACTGAAGCAAAGCGCTGACCCAGCATCAGCATTACAAAGACTTAGATTGGCTGTTATTATTATTATTAGTATCAGTAATGGTAACAGTTGTTGTTATAGTACTACGACCACACCACCACAAGACACTACATACAACTGCTACTCGAGTGCATCTTCAAAATCATCCACGCGGATATGTACTTACATACATACTTTTACTCCTTTATAAATGAAAGAGAGCAACGGCCATTTATTGTCATGACGATTCCACATTACTTGAAAAGAGCGAGCCATCATCATAAGATGCTTTCTTTCTTTTTCACTCCTTATTTTCTTGTGAGCACGAACAATCAGAGTCGGGAGAGTGTAACTTTACATTTGCTTCAACTTGCCTCAAATCCCTTCATGATTTACCTACGCCAGCAATGTCAAGAAGCCGAAAACTTCCGCACTTGCAATAGTAAGTTGTATAGGGACTAGGGAGCATAATAAAAAGTGTTGTGTCGCTCTCTGTCTGGTAAAAGCTTGAGTGAAAGTAGCACGGGGTGCCATCACAGAGATTAAAAAGTTAGCCGGCGCACTTAGCTGAAGCGATTCAGGTCCAGTGGTAGTAGATAATAATTTCATGTCATTTGTGCTTTATCTCTGATGATGCATGTTTTTCTTCTATGATTTTGTGCTTAACTTACAAATTGGGTGTTTTGTGTTGACTTTTATAATTTGTCTACTCATGTTGATATCTCAAGCTTCATGAACACTGATATACATAATATACACAAACAGAATATACTACAAGACGACTATAGATAGACATGAAAGGAACAAGGAATAAACAAAGAGTGTCATGTATTCACAACAGAAAAATAAAATACAGCAAAATAGTAATGGCAAGCCGCATAACAAGATGTGGAGTGGTTATGTCACATGCTCACATCACTATCGTATTTTTTCTTAAATGTAGCAACAACAATGCCTCTAGATATAAAACAAAATAAATAAAAGAATGAATGACTGAGACAACAGGACCATAGAAGTAGTCAATAAAAAGTGTTTTCTGACTTACTAGAGCATGCATGCAAAAGCTCAGAGAGGGAGAGAGATTGGGAAAGAAAGCAAGGAAATTTGTGTAACTTGCTTGTCTAAAAAGAAGTAGTACAAGTAATATTAAAAGCATTAAAAATATCACTTTCTTGGAAAATAATATGATATAAGTAGTATTACCATTGGAGAAAGTGGTACTTTCTATAGTGCTAGTAGCACAAGTCAAAAGTAGTAGTTTTGTCAGTTGTGATAGTTTAGTTATTGTAGAAGTGGCAGGAACAGAACTACTACAAACTGCTTCGGCTACAGCCGCTGCCACACTGCTGGTTGCAACGTCGACAAGTTCGCTGGTAAGTCTCTGTCCGTCTTGCCTCTTTGCCAAACCCAAGTAATCCTTGTTGACGCTACATTGCTCTAATTACCCATGAGGCAGAGTCAAATATGAAGTCATAAAAGCAAAGTTAAGTTGGACAAGAAGTGTTTCACTACTACCTTTTTTAGTTTTTTCCTGTGAAGGAGAGGATGATGATATGTGCCATCCTTTGCTCGTCATTTTGTTTGCTTCCAGCATATATAGTACTGCTTTGAGGAAGTGTGCAGTCCACTCTCTCATTCTTGCTTTCTTCATAGTTTACTTCCTTTTTTCTTTCGCGAATTCGAAAACCAACATGGAAATGCTAGTACTGTACTATGCTCGTTTACTAGTACTATTGCACACTTCATGTGTAAGTATACACATTCATAGAAATGGATAGAGTGGCTGAAGTGAATGCATATATATTTTCTTTTGTGACTAATATGCTGCTACTATCTTTCATTTTCATGTGACTACTATCACAAAAAGCAAGCCAAAAAGCTTATCAAAATTTTCCCCCTTTTATCTTCAGAGAAATCTGCTGATCTGTGAATAAAAACGGCTCGCCTGGATGCTGGCTGGCTTGGCTACACAAATAGCGACGTTTAAGTTATCCTTTTTGGTTTCGTGAATGAAAGTATACAAAAACAGTGTAGTGCGGATGGATACATGTAAACATTCATAGTACGATGGAGTTCAATTAACCGACAGTTGCATGCGGTGTCATTACATTGCTTAATTTTAGATGTACAGAGCAACCTCTCTCTAAGAACACCCCAGGGGGAAAGAATTTTTGGTTCTAATAGGGAGGTGTTCTTGTATAGAATAACTCTCTATAAGAACACATGTGCTTATATGGAGTGTTAGGGTATATGAAAGCAGTACTTATTGACTGAATTGTAGTTCTCACAATTCAGTTTAGTTACCGAGCAAAGCATGGGTGTGTTGACTTTCATGTAAGGTGAAAATATCAAAATGTAACGTTTGTAGTGTATGTTTTTGAATTTTAAAAATTACATGATGCTGTAAAGCGCATTAGTGGAGGATAAAAAGCCAGCTGTTCTTATATAGAGGTTAATTTTAGTGTAATTGGCACTGAAGGTGCAGAAAAAAGCCGTTCTTATACGAAGGTGTTCTTTTAGAGAGTTGTTCTTTTATAGAATAGAATAGAGTTGTTCTTTTATAGAGTGAAAATAACAGGCAAAACTGAAGGGTGGTGCAACAGCCTGTTCTTGAAGAGAGGTGTTCTTATATGAGATGTTCTTATAAGGAGGTTGCACTGTATGATCTAATAAGTAGATCTAATTCGTGTAATAGAATTTGTTTTTTAAATGCATGGTTATTTTGTAAAAGATAAATACAAATTATACTAAAATAGAAATTAAATATAAAATTCGATTATATTTTTTAACTATTTCATTGTTCCAGCTAAAATCGGAATGTAAAACACAATTCAGTTTCGATATGTTATATAGCTGGTTATACTTATAATGGACTAAGATGCACAATAATTGAATTGGTATAGTTTTTAATTACCGTAGAGACATTTATTGTCTAAATAAAAATTCTTAAAGCAATTTTGGTTGGTCTAACATTGACACGGTCGTCTTATATAATTTTACTTACCATTGGTGTTCATGAAGAGGTTTGTCCCAGCAAAACCTTTAGACTTCAGCTACCGCTTCTGCTTTCACAGACTTTGAATCCTTTCCTGTTTTGTTGCTTTGCTGTTGAATCACTGGATTCTATGTATCATTTTACATCATCAAAGAAGCCATGCAGAACCACAGGACAGGTTTTGTTGTCCGTTTTTTGATACAAAAACAACACAACAAGCGAAGGCTATCTCTGGCTACAACTTACTACCGGACTGCCAAACATTATCTTCATTGTAAATGCAAACTCTTCAAAAATTGCTCAATCCGTTAAGAATATTCTATTCTAGCATGTAATATTTATGTTCATGAGTTTTACGAAGATATCTTTGTGGTAGTTACATATATTCCGTTTTGCGGTACAACATGTGGGTGCGTGCGTATTGTTGTGTATACAAAAATTTGCAGTATTTCGTTACTTACATTTTTAAAAAAGTAAAAGGAATGAGGATTTTAAAATTTATTTCCCACAGAGAAAGCGTGTCTGCTCAACAAAGTGAGTTAGTTAATGCGAATGTAAGTAGCTCTCTGTTTTTGCCTTCCCATTCATTCACGTCACTAGCTGTCCACTTCAAGCCCACTCCGTTCTCCCTGGTCCTTTGATTGAGGAAGCTGAGATTTTAGCTTCCACCACTGTCATTCTTTATCCATTTACCCCACTCGTCTTTGTCCCACTTGACAAAACAAAGGCCACTTCCCCTCCTTTATCAGTTAAGATATAATCTCTTCTGGCAAGTATTTCAACCATTAGCCAAGGTAAGCAAAATACAAGAGGGCTTTTAAAATCCTCTATTGTCGCTGCTCCAATGTTGCTGTCGGAACAAGAGAAAAATTTGGGCTTGTCTTTTACGGTTGTATACTAATAGCATCTCTTCCTCCTTTATCTCCGATCCATACACTGGAATAGCTGAATTGAAGGTTGCCGTTCAAACGGGATTTCCGTCATTCCATCGTACGCACATAAAAATATTATTATTGTGCTCAAGAGTGCAAGCAGACAAAGTTGTTGTTTCTCTGTCTCAAATGTTTCGTCTAACTTGCTTATATTATGACTTGACGGTGAAATAAGAAAAGTTAAGACTTTTAAAAGAAAAGTTGTTTCCTCAGTTTATCTAAATAAATAAATAAATCTGTGCACAATGGTGATATCTGTAGTGGTAGTGAGCCAGTGGGTGCATAAAACATATATCAGATGCGTTAAGTCTGCGAAATGAAGTATTCATTGGTAAAATAATTATCAGCTCAAACGTAACGCAGAAAAATAGTATTGTGTGCAAGTGTTTCAAACAAGTACAGATTTTATTTTTTGTCTCAAAACTCCAAACAATTTACAGAGATTTTTACGTTACTGTTGTCAAAAAATAAATCCATGTTTGATGTATTGTTTAAATAATTAATAGGATTTTATTCATTTATGAATGTAAATTGTGAAAGGTAAAAATTACGCGATCGCAGTAGTATTTCAATTACACTTTTTGGACAAAATTTTAATAGTAATTTTAGCTCTAATATTAGGCGCGATGAAAGAAATATAGTGCAAGGACGTGATATAAGATTTACATATTTGTTGTAAGACGTAAGTTTTAAAAGCGGAGAGGCATATCAACGTACAAAACGGTCTTACTAAGTATTTCCTAAACTCCAGTCCAGCAGTATCCTTTGGAACAAAATCCTTTTAACTAAATGGAATGCTCTTTTTTCCCAAGATAAAATACTACTTACAGTTTTATTAAATGTTAAACAATGACAATAAAGTTTCTTAGAACTTTAATTAAAATGTATGCGCGTTTCTACAGATTCCACATCCTAACGCGAATTCCTCTCCAGTGGGGGGATGAGAGACATGAAGAGGGCATTCGTCTCCATCAATTTGCTTGGCCCGAGGTCCTGAAAAGCAACCACGATCAATATATATCAAGCTTGCTAAAAATACTTTTAACATTGCTTCAAAAAGGAGTTGAAATCGCCATAGTCTAAAAGTAAGGCCACAGTATCGCCCAGAAAATGAGCCCGCTTTTGAAAAGTATGAAAAATTTGACACGAAAGGGAAATAATTGCTAAGCAACTTTAAACTTTGGCATTGCATTCCCCATGGGGCAATATGAATTGAATTTAAAGAGAAATGAATTGTTTAAAAGTCTACTCTAGAGAAAGCAATTAGAAACCAGTAATTTAATTATGCGTCTGTTACTCCCTCGCATTGAATATATGTCTTTTGCAGAAGAAGCCTGGGCATCATAACGTTCACGAGAAATAGTGATAATTCGAAAGAACACAGAAAATCTATTAGCATTACCTGCAGGGCATCGAGGAAGCTGGTTTCTTGGAATTGCAGTAATTCGTTGAAAATCATCGTGACATCCATTACAAAAGTGTGTTGTTCCGAAACAAAAGAAAACAGCAACAGAGCAGCAGTAGCGACACTTGTACTCTAGGTAATCAGTCCCATGTTTAGGGCATAATTGAGCTTGTGATATGTCACTACACCCACCGCACACCAGTTCGGACGGGTCGAACTCCATTTGAATCTCTGCGTCGCATCTAGCTTCCCCTCCAAAGTACGCCTATTTTACAAATTGCATTAGTGGGAGGGAATGCATTGGAAATTGGGAAAACTTAAGTGCTACCGTTATACATATATTCAAGAGTCGGGGAATGAAATGAGGACATACGTACCTTTTTACATTTGAAGCAAACGTAATATGCATATCGATCCATAGCAAAACCAGCAGGGTCTTGAAAATATCTTCCACCAGGAGAAACAATGCCTTCGGCTGTATTTAGTCCCTCATATTCCAGTCTCATAAGAGCTTTCCGCTTCACGTCATCAAATAACTCTCGAATAGGATTCAAGAGGTCATCCAACAACGGATGTGTGATTTCAACCTAAAATGTTTGGTGCACGTGCGGTAATTTTTTAGTATGAAAAATAACGTGCATATGATAATTCCTTGTGTGTAACGTTCATTAGAGGAATGTACCTTGCAAATGGGGCAATCTGAGAAGGAGAAAGTTATTCTCGGGCCATTCCATTTCTTTTCTAGAACTGAACGAGCGCAGTGGTAATGGAATACGTGTCCACACATGAGCTAGCAGGGGAATATATTTATGTACATAATATTAGTATGCATTTATGTACGTATAAAGGAACTGCTGCTGCTGTTCAACTGAAAAGTTACTCATTTGAGCAGAAAATGGATATGAAATATTAAGACAGAGAATTAACTTACCAGGATCGCTGGAGCAAATGCTAAAGCGTCAGTGAAGCAGATCATGCACATGTCATCGCCGTCTTGCTTTAAAATGGTTCCAAGTTTATCTGAGCAGCCTTGCAGACATGGAAGACACTTTGCTTCATTTCGTACACCACCACATATATGACCACACTCCAAGACACGTTCACATGCTGTCCTTGCGTATTCCTAAATTATAAATATCAAAGTTTGGACTAATTTATCTGCCAAGCATTGGGATTAGCACATAAATAAAACAGTGGATAGTGTTGGCTGAGGAACCTGTCAAAGCAATACTTACTTGGCATTCCACTTCTCCACAAACATTCCCTAACGCCAGTGGTCCACTGTTACCAACTTTATTGCAAAATCTACACCGACCAACAGTTGTTACGCTCGTAAGTGGCTCTGAGACTGTTTTTGGAATACCATTTCGGAACTCTACAAGTGCCTTCAATGTTGATGAATCAGCGAGCGCCATCAGCCAAAAGAGCTTAATACGCCCACAACCTTCGTGCAGATCGACACGCACGGATTCCTCCTCTTCCTTGCACACCTTTCTAACATGCTGCGCCATTATTTTAGGCAGATGCAGAACGCGATCGCATTCCGTACAGTAATCAAAACCACAGTCGTGACACTGAATTACAGCCAACGTTTCTCCATCGTCGTGATTTTTACATTTTGCCTATTATATTGAACCATAAAAGTGAGGAAAATAGGTAAGTAAATTAATTAGATGCTGGACGGTAAAAATATTGGTGCTTACCCTCCCACTGCTACCATTTTGGAACACCGGCGACGAAAGGAGTTTGGAATGTTCAGGATGCAAAACGCAGAGAGCAGCTAATGCCAGCCAGAACTGGGGTGAGTTAAGGCACTCAGTTGAGTTACGATTCTGAGGATCAATTTTTGTCAGGTAAAGTACTGATTCAGCAATTGCCTGTTTGGATATTTTCGACCACTCTATGGAAAACGTTTCCTAAAGTAAAGAGTAACACCATAATTTTAATTACTCAGAACACACTTGGGGGAAATGAGAAAAATATAAGAATTTCATAGACGTGAAGGAGTACCTCGCACATGTCTTTGATTAGTTTTACAACAGCGTTTGCAAGTTGAATTTCTCCTTCGCCTCGTAAAAACCAATAATGTGATGGAAGCTCATCAGAGGCAAATACATCGTTGATATTAATGTTTCTGGCGAAACGATTCCCATCTTGTGAACTTCTAACTTTCACCTGCAGAGACTTGACAACGCACCCCAAAAACATGTCCAGAATTTTCAGATTGGATGAGGAGGTAGCAAGATTTTGGAAGCAGACAATTTTTGCAAAGTCATTAGGATGAATTTCAGGTAGGATTTTCCTAACAACAGAAGTAACTTGACGTTGAATTCTTGGGGTTCCAGCGTGAAAGAGTTGCATCAAATCTTGAATTAAATTGCTTTGCTGAGAAAGATAGGAACGGCCAAGTTTGTGGTCGGCAAGAGCAAGCACTAGCGTGAGCATTTCAAAGCAGTAACGATCCGCTATTTTTGGCTTTTCTCCCAGAATCAAGCGAACATTTTCATTCGTCGCCTCAAGTACAGAACCATTTATGTGAGAATCGAATTCTTCTTTAATCTTTATTGCTTCTCGATGAATTGCAGAAACAATGTGCGAGCAAACCTGTATAGAATTTGTTTCTTAGCATTTGTACACACAAGATTGTAACCCTTTCCAATTGAGTTTCTGATAGTTCATTTAAACATAACTTGCATACCTGTTTCTGTAAATGTGTCAATTTGCTTCTACTGAATAATATTCCCACTACATGTTCCTGTAAGTCATTTCCTTCCGCGTCATTGTCTCCACGTTTAACGCCATATAAAAATTTCCCAAACACTTCAGACGACAATAGTCGAAATATTCGGAGCGTTTCGTTTTCGCATTTGCGTTGAACCACAAGGTTAGTGGCACTGGAACTACGGTCAATCAAATGCTCACCCTCTACTTCGTGTGGAACACCAAGTACTTTCATTTGTCTTACTCGTAGTGTATTGTCTGGACCTTTCAACTCGATTTTTACCGCCTTAATGTGTTCAGCTATATTTAAAATACGTAATAAATCCGATAATAAATAAAAGCCACTATGTTGAGACGAAGTATGTTTGCTTTCAAATATCTTACAATCAATTGGAAACCAAATCCATCCTACATGTCTGGAATCTATTTCAACTTGTCCAATCTTGGAATATTCATCAGGATGTTGACCAACTTTTACAGAAATGGATGAAACTTTATACTATATAAAACAATGAAAATAGTGATCATCATACTTAACCATAACCATGTTAACCATGTTCAATTTTCAAATTGAGAAATAAAGTCTAAGATAGTTAATGTACCTGCGAATCACGACTGTTGTCCACATGCACTGCTATAACTTTTAATACAAAATCTGCGATGGATCCAACTGTTATACTTTTTGTCCTATTTCTATGGAAAAAATTTCAAGTCAATCAATGTGTCGTGTAATAAAATTCACTTAATTACCAAATGTAAGAAACACGACACTCATAATGAAATTATTTGAATTGCTGGACACTCGCCTGTCTTCATCTCCAGATTCCCAAAACGTTTCTGTTGATTCATCTGTCAAACTGGCACTTAAAGCAGCACGACTTGACACTTTAATTTCTACCGCGTGGGAAAAATCAGAAAGGCAGGTCGTTGTACCGGTGTCCAAGTGAGCCTCAAGATTTTCCTGTTGAAAAATTGTGCTGGTTTTGGATCGTTCATTTTCTCCGTCAAATTGGGACATAATTTGGCTCAAGTTTCTAAAAATTTTACTCCTGTAAAAAAAGATATTAGTATGATGGACTAGACTCAAAGACTGCAATTAAACAGATTTGTTTACGAGATAATTATAATAGGTAGTAAATACTTGTGAAGAAATCGATGATCTTTTCGAGTAAAGTAAACTCCCCAGCATTTAACAGCCATTTCAAGCAAGGGTGAGCCAATAGGTAGGACAGGCATTATATCCGCTATTGTTTGCAGCAACGAGTAAAATGACTCCGAAAGAAAGGGAAATATAGATGCTGGAGACTCATTGAGAGGATGAGCTCTCATTTGCCACCAGCCATCATCTAAGCTCGCCTAAAAAAATTTAGAAAATCTCCTTTTAATATTAAGCAACTATCAGTATACAACCAAATGAGCTTTCTAAATGTAAAAAGACCGTACTTTCCCTGCCAAATTTTCCTCATCTTCTTTAAATTCCAGAGAGGATGCATACCACCACAATAAATCATGTAATGCAGTTGGATTGCTTACACTTCTCATCAACCATGCCAAAATCTAAAAAACAATAGGGAAACCAATTAATTTTGTCTAACAGTTAATAAACAGCTCTACTTAAAATTGAAGATGCAAACTAATTTAGAAAATAGTGGATTAGCAAGCAAATACCTTCATTCCATATGAACGACAAGTGACGCGTCGTATGGCCTGAAACAAGAAGAGTCGCAAGTTTTCCAAGTCATGTCGCTCACTCACGAACAAGAGAACGCTACCGCAAACCCTTTCAATGGCCTCTTCTATTCCTGTTCCTTCCTCATGCACAGCATCTACAATCTTCTGCAACACCGGAGATGGGTGATGCAGTAGTGTAAAACCCATTGCCTCCTCAGTGCCTGTAACGTCAAAATTTGGCAGGGAAAAAGAGGATTTACTAATAATATGTGCTAAACCTTTTTTATATTTGTTAAAAAATAATGGGAGAAACAAATAATTTATTTTCGGAGATGTAAAACAATAATAGTAATAGCAAGTATTACCAAGTATCTGATCTCCATTACTAGTTTTTCGTCGTCTCAAATGGCCTTCCCACGGAGCATCTTCAAAAGCAGTGGACATTGTAGAAGCCGACCGTTTCTCTTTACTTAGTTTTCCTTCACCAGGCCTGCGTAGTCTGATATCTGTCATCTTGATTTCAGGCAGGACGTCCTCATCATTTACTATTTGACTTTCGGTAACTCCAAGAGCAGCTAAACAATTGAATGAAGTTTTTGCTGGTACAATGCCACATGCATGCTCATACGTTTGTGACAAATGACCTTCCGGTACAGTATTTATCATTTGTAGTAGAAACAGAGCATTGTTAAGCATCATGGAGTAGGGATGCCCTTCTTCGGTGGACAAATACTTTTGGAGTCCAGAATCAAGAGTGACTGAACAAAATGCGGGTCGTTTTGAGATTTGTTGTTGCTGTTTCTTTATTTTTAACTGCCGTTCCGAACAGTTTTCACAGAGGGATGATAATCCAAAGTGAGCTTTCCTGTAAGTTTTGAGAAAAGATAACTAATTTAAATAATAATTGTGACATAATGTTGAGGAAATTGACATGGCAGAACAATCTTACCTTGATTTTCCCTTGCTGGAAAATCGTACATGACATATTTCACATTGTTGCATTTCATCCAAAAACTCTAAGTGCTCATCAGGTTCTAATATTAATTATTCATTTTCAAAGAAAAAATAAATAAATTGTGTGTTTTTAAAAACGAACTCTTCTAAATAATAAAGTTGGGATAATTCTTTACCTAGTAAGAAACTTCTTCCCATTGTATGTAAATGACGGGGTTGATCTTTTCTTGACTTCCTGTGCTCTGCATTGCCCAGATTGCTCTGACTTTTCCCGTAACGTCGATTATCTCTTCGAAGTTTCACAGAGCTTCTAAGCTCTAAATTTCCTGTGGCAGCTGTCTCGTCTGAATTCAGACTGTCAATACAACTTCTCTTCACAAATGCCCAAATTTTCTCCAGCAACGTAACAGCAGGAGGAATATCGGGTACTTCGTCGGATGCAGGGCCATCTATATCAAGTGGTTTCTTCTTCGGCGTTGATAAAGCTGCTGATAGATTACTTCCTCCAGATTCGGATTGGTCAACGCTTACGTCATTGTGATCATCGTCAAGTTTAAGGCCTAATGGTTCCAAACGCAGATCTGGGTTTCCTTTTAAATACCATGCAGCGGAAGTTACCTCAACGGAATGACGCTGATGCTTTCCTTTGGCTGGCGAGTCTGACTTCTTTCGCATGACTACTTTTTCGGTAGTGCTATTAGTCGTTTCTTTTGCTGGTGTGTCAGGCTCCCTTTTCACAGTATTAGATGCCGGATTTTTGTTAGGTGCTGCATTTAAACTGGGCTTTGCAGTCCCCAACTCTTCTGTAGACACCAAGTTTGGATCTTCAGGAGCATTCGTCTCTTTTCCTGAGTATTGTTTGTTAAATCGCAAATATGACGCACAAGCCATTGCATCATGTATGATTCCAGCATGCCATAAAACTGCTCCAAATACAGCTCGAAGGCTCTGTGCCTGACCCGGGCCAATGGCTTCCCTCGCAGGAGCTTCCAGTTTCACTTGAATCTCCTCAAAATTTTGAGGTGACTTTCCTCTTTCCTTTTCACGGTTACCAGACCTGGTACGCGCAGTACCGCCTTTCCGTTTCCGTTCAGTTTTTGGTGATGACTTAGTTATCCCCGACGTTATAGAGGTAGAATACTGGGCTAACGGTTGGGAGCTAGGTAACGTCCAGTTGGAGGTACCAATACTGAATTGGATAGCAGCGGGAATAAGGTTACTGGTTTCTGGAGAAGTTTGCGTGGCGGACGAAACAGTTGTAGGCACTGATTTAGATCTTTCGTTTCCACTTATTGCATGAATTCGTTCCTTGACAAGCGACTTCGAAACCTCCACTACACTGGATGCTTGTTTTAAATGCGGAATAGATGACGCTGATGGTAAGGACGGTCTGTTTTCAGCTCCCATTTGGAGCCATTTCTGGAGAGCTCCAAAGGTAGAAGATGATCGTGACCTGGGGGACTTGGGAATGTCTTCGTCGATTTTTACAGTTTCTGCAATTGACTTGGAGCATGGGAGAGATCGATGCATGGGAGTAGCATGTAATTTTGGATCAGGCTCATCGGACTTCCTCACAGGGGAAGAGGCTACTGTTGCTGGTTGTTCTTTTCTAAGTAGAACTGGGCTAACGTCTGAAACAGAGAGCTGTGGCTCAATCAACGGCTTTCTTTCTGTAATAGTTGGTTCTGGGGCAGAGAATGCGTCCACGCTTCCTAGAAACGCTGCTGGTGGGGACAAGTTGTGAAAAATGCTTTGAGGTATGTAAGATGCGACGGAGAAGTCAAATCCCTGCTTGGCTTTGCTGCCGTCTGGAACATAATTTTCAAATTCTTTCAGGAATGTGATAATACCCACAATTTTTTGTTTGACATTTGTTTATTCAGAAATTAAAAATTAAGAATTTACCGATTCTTCTCAGATATGTAACGTCACCGGTACCCACAGCCAATGACCACGCTTCACCTTCAGATTCTAAACAAAATTTCCTCTGGCTCGACTGATCCAATTTAACCCATAAACCTTCATCATTGTAACACTATATGGCAACCAAAATATTTACATTATTAAACATTTACTATCATTTTAACCAATATCTTTATCAGATAGCTAGAAACGTTCTTTTTGACACATTCATTAGCATATACATCATTGGGTTTAAAGGAGTCCCTGCATACCTCATCAACTGCATAAAATTTTGATCCCATTACCAGAATTCCTCTAGGTGGAGAACGCAGACAGGGACGAGCGCGAATGTTGTGCCCTGAAACTCCACATTTAACCACTTGGTACTGCCCTGGGCTTCCATTCAATCTCAAAAGTTTTGAGCTATACAAATAATTAAAAATATCGATTGAATAAGAATATTGTTATACATTTAAATGTAACCAACTGAAAAGCTCACATAAACCCCATTATATTTGTAATGTCATTATAAAATTTATGTCAGTTTTTTGGCCTCCGTACTCTCCTTTTTGATTTTTTGCAATTATGGCCAATAGCGCAATGTGCGAAATTAAAACTTAAATTTTCCCTTAACATCGTACTTAATACTATTGTCGAGTCATTCAAATTTATTTTTTCGTTTCATTTAATGAATTCAAACTTATATGAATACCAGTATATGCTAGTATTACTATTACTGCATTGCACTATCCATAGTTTTTGCAAAGGGTGCCATCAATATGCCATGATCATTATCATCGTGAGTTGGTTGCCACAAATCTCAGTCTTTTTAATCAGTCATCATTGATTGAAACTCATGTGCTTTTGCTGAAAGTCGTACGCACGCATAATTTCTCAACCCACTCCAACAAATTATCAAGTAATACAAATCAGGAGCAAAGGATTCTCTGCTGCATCCTGTTACGCAAGTCTTGGTTTTCTCGTTTTGATACATTTGTACATAAGAACTGGTACACGGTAATAATATAATTGTTAGCTGAGATACGACTGATCCCGTTTTTCGTTCTTCTTCGTTACACTTGATAAGATTTTGATAAAGTATATTAGTGATATCATCATCAATGCATATTATTATCAGCCTCTCACTCAAAAAAGACAAATGATACGATGGACGACGGGCCGAGCAAACACAGATACTAGTTTTCTTTTTTTTTGTCTCACCCAGCCGCAGCCTCCTTGATAACATTCAACATTCTATTATTATTTCTATTATTCTGTGCCTCATTTTTCGTCGAAGAAGGAGAAGCTGAGAAGGTGTCTCATTCATGCATGCCTGAATGGCTTAAATGCAAGAGCAAGAGCAAGCTTAAAAGAAAGGCAAGAATAAAGGTCTGCATAATGCAAATGCAAAGATTTTTTTATTGTGTCAACCGGGGCATGTATCCGTGGCATCGGCATAATCAGTGGCATGGCATTGCACAGCGTGCGCGTCTTTTTACTTGATGTAACGGGATTGCCCAAAGTCTGACTCTGATTTTATTGCTCCAATAGCTCAAATTTGAAAAACCGGTAGTTCATTTGAAGGATTCAATTAGTAGCAAGGCATACATGAATGCAACAAATTTAAGTTGAAAAGGCGAATCACAAGGTCGTATAAAGTAGAATAATAATAACAATAATATAAAAGAATATTTAAAAGTAAGTAGAGTGCCTTTAATGAAAAGTATCATCGTGTTATTTTTTTTTCGTTTTCTTCTTTGAAAAAATCGACATAAGTTATTTATTTTCAGCACTACTGAATTATTACCCTTGCTGAAAAAATCAGCTAAACTAAATAATTGTAAAATAAATATATACGGATTCATTATGCATATCATCATGAAGTGATTATTGTCGATAAATATTTAGTTTCAAATTTTAAATATCAATATTGATGTTGCTGTTATTTATCAGAAGAGCTGACCTCAAATAATCAAATGCTACAATTTATAAAGCAATCTGACGCTGACCTGACTTACATTTTAAAGTATGAATCTTACAATGTCATGATTGAAATAAAATTTATGTGTTTTGAACTAAAACATTTGTCTAATAAATTTATTTCAAGAAAAGCAGTTGGCCAAATTTTGATGTAAAGTTTGCTTACCTTGTGTCTGTGTTTGTAAACGGGGATTCGTTCAGCTTTCTAACTTTGTGAATCCCTTTGTCTAGAGTTCCTATGCCAGGTATCTGTTTGGGACCTTCCACTGGAAAAAGGAATGTTTTCCCGACATGTTGATTGTACTGAAGACACCAGCCTTCCAGACGGAAATTTTTCGCTTGTATGCCGTCGCAGTAAGCATATACAGATGCTTCATCCAATTTCACCCATATGCCGTCATCATTGTGTATCTCTTGAGTGAAGCTTATCACGCCATTTATTGGCAAGCAACCAATCTGCTCGCTTTGTAGTGAGTGATGCGATCGGATTCGGAGGCCAGCGGAATCTGTTGCCTTAAACTTTCTCATTTTGGTAAACTGGAAATCAACGAGGTCAGACCGACTTTCCAGTTTACCTGGTACAACCACTGATCCTTCTGGCCCTTCTTCCACTTCCACCACGTATACCTACACATAAAGAAATTATTCATGCTTGTATAAATATACCTATAAAAATCCCACAAATGCAGATATGCTACGCATGCAAGTTGTAAGTATTCATTACGGTGATTATTTATTTACTTCTAAAATGTTGATTAACTTTTTAAATAACATGTTTCAGTAAATAGATTTTAAAAGCTCATTTGGTATCCTATCATCAGATTTTTTCTTGTAGTTGTAGACGCGCCACAAACATGGAAGTTCGATTGTAATAAGGTTATAATCGAATGCAAATCGTCTGATTACTGATCAAATGAACAACTGACGCAAAAGCTGCATACATGTATGCAGAGGGATACAAAGAGGGGAGGCCGATGCATAAAAATATTATGATTAATGATTATCATTGTTGCATGCATGCATTGCAGATGACTGATTGTGATTACATGCTGCAAGTTTTTTTTTGTTATACATATTTACCTGCGGAATGGCATAGCCGTCGACAGTTAACGAGATATGATAAAGGCCGGTACAAGCAGGAGTCCAGGTGGCTGTGTACGTTCCATTGGTGTTTTGGCGCACGAGCATGGATTCAGTTGAGCGGCATGTGGATGGCGACAGCAATCGTAATTCCTCAAATGACACGTTCTCGTACTCCTATTTGTACATTTATAGAATGGAGAATCCAAAAAATATATCTTTGTCTAAGATATTTATTCGGTTGCATTTGTGAATGTTTTAGAAATTAACTGGGTTATAGAAAAGCTGGAATTATGGCGAATTGTTGAGATCTATCACTTTTTTCTACTATACCTTCATCATAGTTATTGCATGATATCGCATCTTATCCTTCACAGTGATCTGATATGGAGCGTCGCTAACTCGAACACATGGGTTATGTTGATACTGACGCTCCATACTTTTCTGTGATTGTGCACGTAGTGTACCTCCTCGATTTGTGGATACTGGTGAGGGTAGAATGTTTGATGGAGTGGGTGACGTTCCCATAGATTGGTATGAGGAAGGTGGAGGCACTGACACTGGTGCTGTCATACCAACTTGTCCTCCGGATGCCAAAATATTGGTAATTGGACCCTCTCCAAATCCCACACTTTTTGCAGAAGCGGTTTTCTTGCCACGACTAGGATCATTTGTACGTATTGGCATTGCTTTCATATCAACCTAAAGGTAAGTTATCGTTTGCGTTTTAAGTGCTGACAGTGACAGTTGTTGTACTTGCATGGAGAGTAGTATTTACATGTGCATTTTTCACATCGAATTAATATACAAGGCTGTTACCAATTGTATTCTTATCAAATATTAAATGTTATACCTGCAAATTAGCTGCAAATGCAGGATTTCCAAATTGATCTCGAGTAATTATTACAAGTGGTGTCGGTTTCCCTTGTCTCAATGCCTCCTTTGGAGCTACAACCTATTTAAACATAGTATTAAAGATGTCTGTTTTTATCTAAACGCGTAATATATTTAGTTCCATAGGAGATAGCATTAGATAACAAACAGTTTTATGACTCATTGAAGCTTTTTAAAAGCTGTATTTTTGCAATTGTCATATATTTACTGACTTCACATTTTTGAGGATCAATGAACGATTCCGGTTGAAGCCAGTTTGCTAGTCGCTCCCCACTTGTACCCATCGTTCGAGCGATAAAGTCTGCAATAAATTCCCGCTCTTTGGACTTCTCCCTGAAATTGAAAGGTAAACAGGAAATCAGGAAATGACAATGAATAAAAAATACACTCCCTCCAAAAAAAGATATTAGAAAATGCAAATGTGTCTTTACTCAGCTCGTCAACATTCTTTAAGCCCTATTTTTCTGTTCTATGCGTCATATATCTTAATTTATAAAATCGCCTGTCATTAAAAGGAAGCTATTATTTGTCGTGATGGGATTGGCTCATAAAGAAACCCTAATGACAACATTCATCGTTATGACGGGGAGGAAGGGGGAGTACTTTTATTTTAAAATCTCCATTTTGCCATTGTAGAAAATATGCTATACGCGTGTAATGGATGAGATGAAATGAGAATCTAATCTATCGTAAGAATGAATGTATTGCAATATAACATTAAATTTTATTATCCCTTGATTCCAAATAGCTTTTTAAAATCCATGATCATTCATTTAATTGTAAACTATTTGTACATAGCCTTATTTCAGCTAAGTACTTAAGCGTACATGCACTAGTATTAATATTCCACCCATTGATAAACTCCAGGGACTGTTTGGTTCATGTTCTTTCATTGAGATAAGACTGGGTGCGGTCTGTGGTCACGAGTTATTTTATTTTGCATCCTACATAATATCTATAAGTAATATATCATGCCTGGTAGAACGTTTCATGTAAACTAGACATTTTTTCCAGGAATGAATTGTTCGACGGAGTTTGTTGAGTAAAAAGGGGAGAATGAAATTGCATAACAGATGCATTTGTTAAAAACAAAGAGATAGTGAAGTATACTAGAAGACGACCACCGCCGCCAACAACTTGCAAGAGCAAAAATAAGCAACATGATCGACCGAGACGGTTTCATGAATGACAGTGCAATGGCAGGGCAGATATAGGTGGCTAACCCCTCTCATATGGGCTTGTGTGTGTGTGAAAGCGAGAATATTATTATTGCATACATTTTACTATTTTACAATATTACAATCCTCCTCTTTTGCCTGTATGGTGTCGGCAACCTTGGCACATATTATCTTGTCTACTTCATATGATAAGGGATAGCTCTTACTCCTTCGTGTCAACATAAATATTATGGCCATTTCATAAGTTTATTTTTCAAATATCCCATAAATACGTAATGTTGAATGTGTACTTCTGTCTGTGCAGCAGAAACTCCATATACCACCAATAACAACCAGGAATCTTTTTACTGTTGGAAGGGAGACAAAGAGCACGAGAAGAGGAAGAACAGTGCGCTACAAACGAACAGGAAAAACTACATAAAACTGTATCCATTCGCTTACTTCACCCTCCTTGTTGTAAAACTTAATTCGTGATTCACAGTCAGTGAAACCCTTACCCTCTCACGCACGTAAGTATAAGCTAAGCACGCACATAAGAGAAGAGAGGAGTCTTTTCTAGTAGTTCCATGAAGAAAGATTCATGCATACAAGTAGTAAGGCAGAGCTGACGTTTTCCATTTCCATACTCTTCCGATCCCGAGGGTGAGAAGGATGAAAAAGGGAAAAAACTAGATATGATGTAATATAATCAACTTGGGTAATATGCACTAAGAGTATAAAGTAATGTTGCTTTTTACATATAGATACGTCCCTACAATTTTACCACTACTACGATTTGTGTACTGCATGGATTCTAAATTGACGAAAATAGCTTAAAAGCATACGCACATAAGCTCATGGAAAAGTATGAAAAAATGGGGAAACATTTAAGCAGAAGAAAGAGGAAGAAGCAAAGTCGAAATGTTCATGAAAAGTGTTCATCGCCAAGTTCAATCAGGAAGAGCGGGGAGGTAAGGAATAATAGGGAAGTAGACGAATACTACACACAAAATTCACAGACTGTGTGGGCACCAACGTGGATGACGGTATGTGTGGTGACGACGTTTATTTCTCTACTCAATGCATAAGTCTTTCAAAAACACACTAGTAGTGGCAACACATAATACATAGGTACATTCAAAGAAACGGGAACAACGACGAAAGGCATGAACGCATTTTCTGAAAACATACAGTGAAGCATGAAAAACCTTGCACTTTGGGAAGTTTTTAGAAGCCGAAAGTGCAACGCTGCAATGTATTCACAAACAAATCTAAGTAAACTAATCTGAACTTCCTCCAAACAAAGTTCTAGTAGCAGCAGCTTAGTTTCGTTGCACTTGGACATCTGAAATAATGCAGCAGTCTATCCGCTAGTAAAGTAGAAGCAGTCTTGAGTTGTAGAAATAATATAATGTGTATTGTAATAATAAAAGCAACCGAGATCTCGATCGTGATGATGATGAAATGATGATGGGGGAAACAAAAGTACGCAAAGCTTTGCGCGCTTTATTCAGGGAAACTCGGCTCTATTCTTGTTTCTATATGATATACAGCAACAAAAACTCCAACAGTGCGTATATTTACAAAGGTAAAACTGTAGAAATATCCTTGAACTTGGTTGTGCATTTATATTGCGCAGAAAGACTCTTTTAGTTTCGAAAGGGATTCTCTCAGCAGTGTCCAATATTACTCAACCAACTCACTTTTTACTTTTGTTTTCCTCTCTCCCTCATTTTGTCGCACCATGTACCGGGTATTTGTAGTATGTATTCTCTCAGCGCACCAATGTTATTTTCCTGACTTAAAAGACAACTCAAGTTATCGCTGTCCAACGAAACTATACGGTTAACTGTAAGTGGTGAGCATATAGAAAATATTGAGGGAAAGATCAATGAACGAATATTCGTTCTTTAAATCTAGCGTAAGTATAGATCGCCAATCACGCGCTTACAAATGAAATAAGCTCCTACATTAAAATTACGATTGGACATCATTATGTATCCTGTAGTAGTATAACACCAAAATTCTCCCTTGATGACGTATTTATTTTTATATGAGCATGCAGTATAGTTATACAAGAGACATATATGGCATCATGCTAGTGAAAGCACATAATTAATGATGTTCTCGGTAATTACGCTGCTGGTAGAAATTAACCCCTCTCTGAGAAGGTTAAAACTGTTAAACGTGAGAGCATTTTATGTATTCCCGAGTAAGATAGATCAGTGTTGTCTTAAAAACATTCAATATCTTTGACGATGTAATGGAGCAGACTTATTTAGACAAGCCAGAGTAAAAAAGGTCTAAATTACTCACTGCCAATATCAGTAGAGATATTCCTACGTATGCGATAGTGATGAACGTATTGCTGCTGAACCAGCTAATAACATCAGAAGGGAATGTAATTAAGTGATCTCAATGCAATCTGCAAGCACTGCAATAATAGTCATATTATACCCCTTGTGTATTCCCAGAAAAATCAAGTTACAACTTGGGTCTTCTTTTCTAAACTTGTCTCTGTCACCTTTCTTCAATAATTATAGATGTATTTTCTTCATGATGCTTCTTACACAAGTCTTTATAAGTATTAAATTGACATTGTGACAAGTATACTATGCTTGCAGATTGCTGCATATAAAAAAAACAAAACAGCATTCCTTTGTTATTTGTCACATTAATGTTTGCACAAGTGCAACTACTAACAATATGATCATGGGCATAAACTAGCTCAGAAAGAAACAACGAAAATGGGACTCATCAGAAAGGCAGCGTAGGGCTTCACTTTGCTCCGACTTCCAACTTCCTGGAAAATCATTTGGAAAAGGAAATGTGTAGAAAGGAAAAATAATATCTTATCATTACTCAAGTGTGAACGTTGTACTTTTCATGAAGCATTCAGTGGGTAGACAGAAGAAACGTAAGTAATAACAAAATTGACAATATAATGTCGTTTTTTGTTGTCACCATAAAACATGAAACAAAGGAATCGTTGTGCCCAAAATATACCTTTATAGAGCCGATTGCAGTTATCCTTAGGATATTATGTTCCATTACGTACTTAATAGTTTGCTCATATTTTGTCTAA
Organism: Entomobrya corticalis; assembly: GCA_034694325.1. Taxonomy (NCBI): domain Eukaryota; kingdom Metazoa; phylum Arthropoda; class Collembola; order Entomobryomorpha; family Entomobryidae; genus Entomobrya; species Entomobrya corticalis. The sequence continues at coordinate 47,141 of JAQFYG010000012.1, forward strand.
GTATAAAAGCATCAATTTCAACGTTGAGTTTAGTATGCCCGTTCGTAATGCTTTGATCTGAAGATAATAGGATCTATGTTACGTGAATTCTTTAATGGCTCACCTATGCCTAGCCAAATGTTTTCTCGAAACGCAAAACTACCAAAATATTATGAGGATCAGTGAGTGAACAGTCTGGAAGTTTGTGGGATAGATCCGCCCGAGAATCTTTATCAGGAACCTCATTTTCATATCTTTATTTGTTTGAAGTAATTTTGTTTTTATGTCGTTGTTTTCATCTAGAAAGTGAGACATAAATAATGGTAGATTGTAAATGACTTTTAAAAGAGAACTAAATAATAAAATATTTTATTGCTAAAAGACAGTTTTGTTACGCTTAAGGTTCAACAGGACGTTGTTTCTTTACATATTTCATGTTTAAGTAGCGATGATTTAATCATGGATTTTGCTCAACGTTGTTTTGTTAGCGGTGTCCTTTGTTACATCACCATACAAACTTGAGATAAAGGCATATAATATGTTTTATTGACTCTCGCTACTAATGTTTTTACTACGAATGAATAATCTGCAACATATATTTGGTAATGGTTGCCGATTTTCATTTCAAATGTTTTTATAATTTCCATACACGACACATTTTTTACTACGAAGATGTTTTTCATTCAAAATACAGTTGTGATCTGATGCATAAAAGATGGACAATGGTGGCAGTAGCAGCAGCAGCAAAAATATCTTGTTTGCTGAGTTAATATGATTTTGACAGTCTAGTTTAAATTATTGAAGTGATGGCGCTTCGCCTCTGTCACTGACTGAATAAGAAACAATAATCATAATTAGCAATTAAAAATGGAATAAAAAGTTGTTTCAAACTGGATGTCTTTACGCTTTTATTCATGTCACGCACTTAAGCCGCTAACCATCTCATCTACATAAATAGATAAATGGACAAGTGACATGCATCATGTGAAACCTTCTTTAGTCCTATATCACTGTACTGATTGTGAGTAATACTGACTAACACTCGCATTCTACTGTCCTTGCCAGTAGGAAACCAAGTACCATGTGACAGTTTTGATGACCTGCCGCTGTGCGTACTCAACTATTACATTTAGATTTACGAGTGGTGAACATACATGAAGCACTGTGACTGTGAAAGTCTGATAAAATTAAAAGTGTGAATAACTACCTAATTTCTTCTAAACAGGTTCAATTACTTTTGCAATTTTAAACAGCTTTGCATTGGAGACACGCATGTAGGCAGATATTACAGAAAACGCATATGCGACCAGAACCCAAGGAACATTTTTATTTATAATGCGGAAAATGAGGAGAGATGCAAACAGTAAACTGACTAAACGATTAATTGTATGAGTAGTGTTTTAAATAATATTTTCAGAGTGGTTGTTTTGTAAATTTCTCGGACGGATTCATAGCTATAAATCCCAAATTTTCATTTTTGGTTACACCAAGCAATGTACTATATTGTAATCAAAACTAAGTTTGTAGCTTTTTACCATCTCAAGAATTGTCCCATACAAAACTTTTCAATCTTTGGACACGAACATTTGATACATTTATATATTTGCTACGCTAGAAACAGGTATTTTACACAAACAAAGTTAAATTTATATTTAAAATAAAGGCTGCAATCAGTGCTATGGGATGACATAAAATAAATAAAATCGTAAACCAAGTCAAAAACGTATCAATGATGAATGAAAAAAAAAGAATTTAAAAATACTAAAAACGTTAATGATGAGTTTTCGTTGAAATGCATATGACTTCTGACACATAAGCAAAGACTTCTGGGTAACGACGAGGGAATCAAATATTTGAAAAACAAATTTATATGCAGGTTATAGTTAGGGTACCAAGCTTTCATTTGATGTTGCTCTTGTCTCCATAAAGGATTATGGATCCCTTCTTATTAGCTTTAATTTGCTGTATTGCATGGTTATGCAGAATGTGTTAGGTTGACTACGTAATATGAGAATTAGTAACGAATTTTTTTAAAAATAATCATTTTGCAGGTAAAAACTGTCTTTTTAATAAAAAGGGAGGACTTTTGTCTGGAACATACTAAAAATATCTTCAGGTCAAGGTGGCAAAAAGTAGTTTTTTTGCCCCAATATAGTATAGTTGGTGTAACCAAAAATGAAAATTGGGATTTATAGCTAAGCTATGAATCCGCCCGAGAAACTTACAAAACAACCACTCTGAAAATATTTTTAAAACTCCTCGTATAAAGTATGTGTGCTTTATAAAAGTAGGGAGCACTTATTCATTGCACACAATACTTAAGTACATGATACATTCTTATCTACAAAGCTAGAAAAATGTTAATAGGTAAATAATTCTGTTCTTATATTATCAGCATCGGCTCCGGCTGTTTGCCTAGTTAAGTTTAATCGGTTCGTTGGTGCAAATAATGTATTTTCCTATATTCAGCAATTCAAAATAGACTCTCGTGATTGAATGATTCAATGTGAGCCTCATGGCGCACTAATTATCACTAATAAACAAATATTCTCTGTATAAAAACAGATGATTAAAAATTCAAAATAATCAGTTTTTGGTAGCTAACTGACTGGAAAATCAAAATCTGTCATGTTTCAGTTCATGGTAAATGTTATGCATTTTCATTACAAACTATCCTGCACATAAACGTTATATAATTTTCAGCAGTTTCTACTTGCTAAAAGGTTTGTCTTTGTTCTTTCGCGTCTAACTGTTATTATGTCAGATAGCAGCGCAGTCAACTATTTTATTGCCTATTATTTATTGCATGGATTTCTGATGACTCAGCACGAGCTTGATCAACGGAATGTGTCACCATCATGTATTTGCGGTTATCTGTAGGAAGGAACACTAGCTCTTAATTGTTTCGTACAAAATAAAAAATACAAAGTTTCGTCCATGGCGTCCATCAATTAAAATGTATAATAAATGCAAGGAGCAATGGCAATAAATATCTCCAGTGAAAATATATAAGTGATGGTCTCGGTCGTAGAAGAAAAAACACATCATCGGAATGAAAGACTGCAAGTTTTGATTTTAATAGCCCAATTGACAAAAAAAAACAAATTGAATTAGATATAGCATGCAGTAAATGGATCTGCTTTTGTGATGATATGTCATAATACAAAATGCTATGTGTGTATCGACAGAATCTCACATTTTAAAGTCTATAAACAATCATTATTTATATTTTTACGTTCAAAATTACCAGTAATATACCAAATGGGACAGGTTTTGTTCAAAACATATATTTGCGTTCTTTTAGCTCATTTTTAACATGATAGTTTTCGATGGATTTATGACTATTTTACATGATATCGGAACATGCGTAAACTTTAGATAAAGTACCAAGAAGTTCATCAACAACGATCATGAATCATCATTATTATAATATAGTGATAGCAATAGCATATCCAGTTCTTTTGGTCAAAAATAAGTATCACAAACAAAGATTAACTTGTACATTTGTGCTGTTGTCGATTTTTTACTCATTTACGTGCCCACCATACAGTCGTTTTTACAATTACATTTTACATTGCATTAAAGAAAGGAACAAAGAAAGAGCCACGCCAATATAATTACTTTGGTGTCTGCATGCAACAGCTTCAGAAAACAGAAAATGTACCTAACAGGTTTTATAGTAGCACAGCTTAAGCGCCATGCTGGGGATCATGGCAGCAACAAAGGTTGGACAATTTGAAACATATGCACGAAAATGGACAAAAGGGCCAACATTACCTTTGTTAAAATGAGTTGATGATCAAAATTAATATCACGTGAATATGGTACACATTTACTAAAAGTATCAAATCATCGCCATTATATAAGTTGGTAAAAACGCATCTCTATAATACACTAGATTTTAGTTGCAAGCATACAATTTTAAGTTAATGATGAGTCGCTTAGCATTTAAATTGTGAATTGCTTGGACTAAATGTTACTCAGCAAGAAGTTTTAACCTGATTTTCCTAAAGGTTCACTTCGATTATTGCATACGTAATGCCGACAAAAATACAAGAGCGTAATATTGTTTCTATGTACTTATCCTCATGTTTGGTGAAAATTGACGATTCAACTTTTAAAATCTGTCATTACTTCTATGCATTGGATTTGTCAACGACAGCAGTGTGCTCTTATGACAAGGGTTAAGTTAAGAAATGGATAAGAAAGCACATTTCAATATTTTTAACGACATCAATTTTAGTCAGATGACAACAGCAAGTCAGTAGAAAAGACACGTCTGAAAAATGTTTCCTCGTCGCATCGCATGTCTATCAGTAAGCAAGCCAATACCTAAAATCATTTGGCGAACGTAAGTAAAGTAATAATCATCTTTAAAATGAGGTGGTAGTTAGTATTTCGTTAAAATGACGCAACATAATATGTCTCATAATCTGATCATCATACTATATAGTATAGGTACTTTCATACTATTCGTCAATGCCAAACGAGCAGATAATTTCCTATAGATAGAGTGAAACCCAAGAAGACGTCTTCCTCGTTGTTTAGATGTAGTCAGCAAAAAGCAATGACATAAAAAACTTAAACCCAAGTCGACTAGAAAGAAAAACAACATTCGGTAAGCAAAGGAGCAAGTCAAGTTTACGTCGTTGTCGGGGTAACATGTAATATTGTTATGTCTTTTACGCCAAACTACATCATAATAATATTATATAAGTGCACGCACAAGCAAAAAAATGTTATTAAACATTAAACAAGGCCAAACATTATTGAAAAACAGGTATGGTTTTTATCACATGAAGAAAAGCAATTGCCCCGACATCCATCAACTTTCATATTAAATGCGTTATGAATTATAAAATTTCACATTATGCATATTTCGCTTAAAAATTCAAAATTTTATCGTTTCAAATCTAGTACAGTGATGAATTTTATATTTGAAACCAGCCTCCAATCGTTATTGTGTGCACATTCAAAAGGATAAAACTATATTATATGCTTGACTAGATAAGTTGGTGTAGTGAAGACCAGATTGAAAGGTAGCAGAAGAAAACCTAATAAAAAATTCAGGTAATACTACAAAAACTTGCGACAAGGCAAAATGTAGTTTCAAATCTTAACAACCCAAAGTATTATAATATAGAGAGCCCTTAAACCAACTCATTTTTTACTACAATTTCAATCATGATCAGTACAAAGGTAAAAGATTAAGAACCATCATCGCTATCATCCTGGTTGTCAGCAGCAGAAGCACTAGAAGTAGTTTCTCTCTTTTTTACTCATCGAAATGCGCAAACAACAAAACACTCCCTCGCTTCTCTTCTCGTCACTATTTTATTATCAACGGTAGTAGTTCAACTCAGTCATGACAGTCGGTGTCCCTCTTACTTAAAGTCTACTCAAGAAGGTCCGTTCATCTTCAAACCTGATTCGCATCTACCAAGCAGAGAAGGACAGAAAAGAAGGATAAGAGAAAAAAAGTAAAGAAAAAAGCTATCGTAAACGTCGAATCGAATAATAATATGCAGTGTTTGTTACCTTAGTAGATAATATGCAACGCTGACACTACTATCTTCTCTGCTTGTAATAAAGACTCCTTTTGTTCGTGCATCTTCTCTATTCCACTTCATCGGAAAACAGCATTGTTACATGTGAAGACATTTAGTTCTTATTTCTTGCATGCATGCATGTAATAACAGTTTGTTTTCTCAAACTACATTGAAGTTTCAAGACATTTCCCCGACGAGAACGTTCTTAGCTCAACAACAGCAATAAGCATTCTGTCAAAGACGAAGAATAAGATCGTCTGTATAACTTGCTGTTTGTTGGAGTGCCGAGTGGTGGTAATATGCCAGTATAGTAGTAGCAATATAATATCTATAAGAACTGAACAAATGAAAAGAACTTCAGAAAAGAAGATCCCCAGACGTATCTCTTTTCTCTTTTTGTGTCTGTCTGTGTACCTCTTCTGATTTTATTATGCATGTACACAGTGTGAGTACTTGTAATTTCATGAACATCTGTGTAGTTGTGCTCTGCATGCATATATAGAATAGAAATGCAACCAGAATAGAGAAAAGACTACATAAACCAAGTGAAATAAGTGAATACGATAAATATATGACGATTATGATAGCACAATACAATGCCACCACAACACCAACCAACTAAATACCAAACTAAAATAAGCTAAGTACGTAATTTCTATATGGGAAAGCAATATTAGCAAGCTAGTAGCAACATGAATAGAAAGACGAGTGAAATACATCTTATATCATTATAATAATATGATACACAATTGGATTGCTGTGGCAAGAAGGAATAAAACTTCTGCTGTTGGTGTTCTGGTGAGAAAAAAGGCTTGCTGCTGTTTTTAGAGGCGATATTTATTTCAGAGTTTTGTGCGTATTGTGCATGAATATTATGTGTGTGTGTGTCTGATTCTTCTCTTTTCGACTTTTTAAGCTATACAGGGAGTAGGGATGGATGTGGGGTGGACAAAAATGATTTTTCATGAAAAGTTGCATGCAACTAGAGAATAACTTTTAGTTTTGTACGAGCGCTCACAAAAGACGGACGTAGATGACGACGGCCGCTGCAATGGTTAATAATATTATTCTCGCGTTTTTTCTTTGGTTTAATTTTGTTTAGACTTTTGGATAAATCATTTAGAAACTCGCTACTTAGCTTTTAGTTTTAAGATAGGAATAAAACATTAGTGTAGAAAGGAAGGAAAAATTATAATTAGCCGAAATGAAGTGCTACTATCGTTACTTAAAAAGCATAAGATCGGAAGATAATCCAAATTTGTTTGCATGTACAATGGCTGTACTTGCTTGCTCGTTACCATTATTAGAGAAAAAATAGTATTACATACTTTTTTAAAGTACATTACTATAATTATTTTGCTTTAATTATCTTGGACATAAAAGTCTGCTATAGTTAACTGGTGAAAGCCGTTCCTTCTTATGCATTTTTAGTCTGACAACAAAGCTAGATGATAAAAAAACTGTTTCAAGTGGCTCAAACACCAGCAGCGTCAGGTGTTGTGTCATTATTATTTTCTTCTCGTAGTAATTTTTTGTTCGTTAGTTTTGTTGTTTCTCCGAGTCAAGTTTTTATTATTTAATTCTACTGCCTGATGGTGTTGAACCTGTAAGTTGTCTTATAAAAGGACAATAAAAGTTGTTCATGTACCATGGGAAATTATAGTAGTGACTAACTGTCAAGAATATATGGATAAGGTGATTATGACAATGGAGCCGGAGTAGTAGTGAGGCAGTGGCAAATAGATTTTTTTCTTCGGCAACCATACCACTTGCTCATAAATCGTACAAGTCTGCCTGCATCTGTGTGACTACCTATATATACAACGCAGCAAGTTCTGTTTATTGGTGAAATCCTCATCTTCATCTGGAAATAATGACTGAGGAACTTTTATGTTTGTAATGCACTCAACAAAGTGCAGATGTGCCTTTTTATTGACGAGGTAGGAGGTTACGCATACAGAAAATCTGAGAATGATTCTTATCGCCGTCATCTTAAGAGACTGGGACCACTGAAAAACTTCTTCATAGTCTGAAGGGACGTCACCGTATGCCTTCTCTTGTGTCCATGCAAACACTGCTTTTTATTTCAACAAATCTCTTCAAATAAGGACAACTGCTGGAGGCCTTGACTGATTCTCTTCATCTTATTGTCAAATAATCTCTATTTTTATCAACGTGAAGAGGATTTTCTACAAGACGGAACTATCTTGTTACAGTCGAATACGTCGTAAAATAGAGTTCTTATCACTGCCAATATTGGCAACGAAGGACTTGTATGAAATTGCACTTAATAAAAACTTGAAGCAAATAAGACTTTTGTATTTAACACTTACATTCCGCAGACTAATGTGATAAATAGCAATTAGCCCATCAGCTATCATGCTCGTATGTATGTTCGCATGTCTAATTGGATTTTGATACTGGATTTTTCTTATGGAACTCTGCACTCGACCTTCATTTCACAAAAGTCAATTTCTATGTCGACTGTCACAAACTAACCGCAAAAATTAGAAATCTTATTTTATATACTAGCATAAGTATATTGACTAGTGAGATTAGGAGAAAATATGAGAACAACACAGTTGTACTTTTAGAAGGGTGCTAATTATCGACATAACATATAATTGGTTTTCTCGTCGTCACGCATACAGGTACGAAGAAATAAACTGTCGATGATGAACTTAAGCTTCTCTTCATTTCCTGCTGACTTATCAGAGTCGTTATTGTTTTTGCTGTATTATTACTTGATATCAAAAAGTATTTACTTTACTCATGGTTAGTCGTCATCTTTTCTCTACTTCCTCCAAAGAGAGTGAAACCTCATACGTGCTAAAACAACTTGGTCATCATCAGCATCATAGTAATGGGAGCAAAGAGAATCATTCTCGCTGTTTCATCATATCTCAAGAAACCGTGCTCACGGTTTTGATATAAAAACAGAGAAATAGCTAAAGACGTGCCTGCCGATTATATTTATATTTTTATGTGGTACAACAAAATACTTCCACCATCAACATTGCCATCACAACAGCAGCAACCACTGCTACTACTACCGTTCTTGAATTTTTATTATTATTTGAGTACCGTAGTACAGAGCAGTGGCTATGAACAAAATCGGTGCAGTATGTTACAACAGGTGCACTACCTACTGCCAGACAAACAGAATCACTAAAAAAGCAGAGTTATATTTTTCGACTGCAACTTCAACCCTCTCTTTCCCTCATCTGATGTGTTAGTGTTTATCTAAGCAACCGGCATCCTACAGCCTTCGACTACTACTTCAACTCCCAACCGCCACCATCACAGCTTTCTGTTAGACAGTCATGGGAATTTATTCCACCCCACCATCATCATCATCACAGCTTCTTAATTTTACTGTACATAAATACAGTGAAAATCTATATGACATCTCCCTCGCTCCTTTTGTTGTTTCATTTTTTGTTGAGTAAATAGTTGCAATCATAATTTTGAAATATTATGGTTTTTTCTTCGTACAGTTTGTACTTTCGCTGTGCATCCCGAGTAGATAAAAAAACTTTTATACGCAGTGATTAAACTTTTATCTAAATTGCCACAGTTCTGCTTTTCCTAAGGTATACCAACATCAGAGTGCTCCCCTGATATACTTTGCAAAGTCGCTTTCAAATATTTAATGGATGCGTACACAGAGAAATTAATATTGATGGATTAAATTTTACATTCATTTGCTACACTTGCCAACAAGAAGTATACATTTTCATGACGTTTGCACGACATTGTCAGCACGTATTTGTGAAAATGTCGACAATTTCTACATCTAATACGGAATGAAATTGCATGCGTATATTGTTATGTTTGTAGGTATATTGTACACACGTAACAAAATGAAAACTTGACTCAATTGATACACGGATTTAGTTTAATATTTACTACTTTTGGTACTGATGGCGATAATGACATGACGACGAATAAAAGTATACCCCAAATGAGAACAGTTACAAAAATTATCCCACAACAGTGTGTGCAATGACAGAATACAATAAAACAGTGAGAAAAAGGACCGCATGATATCACCAGCAAGAACGGATGTTGTAGTAGTAGACTTGTGACTTGTTTTATCATCGCCACTCTACCAATTACTCTACTCGTATTACTAATACCGATATAATAAAATTAAACCATTTTGCGACTACGATGTAACGACAACACTGTTTGGTGAAACAATATGTGATGTGGTTCATTTTTTTTACTATATGTACCAATTTGCTATTACCTCTAAACAAGCTTTGGATGACTAAATGCTAACAATTTTTTACATTGTAACAAAAAAAGAGCGACAAATGATAAATGTTGTGCACTGATGTAAGCAAAATATCTTCTTCCTAGACTTACTTGTCTCTTGCGCTAATAACCACCGTTTTCATGATAGTTTAGTGCTACAAAAAGTGTATCAATAAATGATGGCAAAAGAAGTTCATGATTTATTTTATCATTCGATAAAGTATGACATTAAATTGAGCTAAATCATTCTTCAGTCAGACATCGTAAATTGAGCTGAGCGGACGAAAAATAATGGCATTGCTGCTACTACTGATGGGAAAGCAGGAAACCAAAACCAAACCCATTCCTCAGTACTCTATGAGAGGCTACATAATGAGAAGGAAGTGGAAAAAAGCAAATGTCAATTCGTCACCATTTAAAATGCTGCCACTTTTGTTAATGATCTCAATATTGAACACTGCGCAATACTGTTCTGGACGCGAAATTCGGGGCACAACTGGCAATAATATCGTGAGCAGTCGAACTTTTTACAACAGCAATGCAACTAGTAACAATGAGGGTGATAGCCCACATTTTACATGGATTGTTGAGCGAAAGGATTGTGATCGCCTGGATGACGGTTGCTTTTGTGGGAACAAGTCGCGAAACATGACAACTGTCGTATGTCGTTGTGACAATGATACACAGGTAAGATAATATGTACTGCTGCTGAGCCGTCAACGATGCTAGTTCTTAAATGGTATTGATTAATGACATATTGTCCAAATATGATTTGCCAGTACAAAGAGAGAATGATTGTTTTTAATTCTCAAAATTTAATAAAAGTTTAAGAAGGAAGGTCAATTATTTTGACAAAATTTGAGATGCTACACACAGCACATAAACACCATAAATCAGTTTAACTCTGAAAATATGAAATATTTATTGTATTTGTGGTACATATATATCATTTTTGCTTCCATAACACATGCATCAACTGTAATGTACCAATTTAGTATTGGCGTACATTGTATGAGCAGACACGATAAAATGCCACGATTTTTCTACGAAGATGATTTTGACAAAGAGGCAATGAGTAAGACAAGGAAGATATTGTAAATGGAAAGAATTAAGGCGAGACGACTGGTTGACTGACTACTTTATAAAGCACTTGCTATTATGCATATTATATGTATGTTATGCGTGTTAAGTACGTCTTCGTTACTTTAAATGTTCCTCTCAGCTATGCTACTGCTTCATTGAAAATTTCAAAGAAGACAGATTGAAAAAAAACAAGTCAAATTGAAACTGGGAACAAAATAACCATTATTATTGTATAAGTACAACTAATACAACTCATATGTATGAATTTGTGAAGAAAATATAAGCTTGCGCACTAAAAACTTGTCTTGTTATACCTATATAAATACGTAGATAACCCTGCTATTTCTTACATCTTTTGCCTTATTGCCTTGATTCCATTTTCATTGAGTTTGTTTGCTATTAGTAGATGCATGCATACATGTACACACCATATGAATATGCGTACAATTACATTAACTTCGAAAAAGAAATGGGAATCAGTATGATTACGATCATGATGTTGATGATGCACGCAGAGTGAGAGAGAGCCACAGAAATTCTCCACAACTGAAAGAGCGACGGCGATGCGGCTGAGTTTTACGAAGTGTTAACTTTAAGTAGATTCAAATAGAAAAGAGTAGCGGATGTGAAGAGTGTGGTTGTTCAATCTAAAATATTTTAAGTCAAGTTTTTTAAAGCCCTATTTACTGCTCGTTCGAACACTCTTGCTGCTGCTGCTACCATTATTATTATTTCCATGGTGCATTGTACTTGTACTTCTCTCGATCTCAATGAGTCGATCCCATCATCATCGTCACCATGTCAATGAGAAGCTGGAGAGAACACACCATCATTCAATGAAACCTATATATAATACGGAGGAATAGGATCTTTGTACAAACTATTTGAATAATGATTTGAACAATTTCAGCATCATTATCTGTCTCCACACGGTTGCTACCAAAAGTGTGAAGTCAAACACAAAAAACAACAATCCCAACATATAGAAAGAAACAAACAAGTCAAATGAAAACCAAACAAAATTCGTTCAGTCCTGACACAACCACCATGTCACCACCATCATCATCGTGATCCTTATTTCTGACTTTTTTGTTGATCACTTGATATTGTAGTAGAAGTTGACACAAGCGCAATATAGATTATTCTAAAAAAGCAGACTCTGTGTGTAAGAGTTCATCATAGGATAATTCCGTAGGGCAACAGATAACTATGAAATGAGAAAGTTCCACGTGCATCATGTATTTATTCAGTTCAGGAACTAGGGGAATTCATCCGAAACTTAAAACGGTGACGACACAAAATTACAATAAGCATCACCATACTAAATACGTTACTTTACAACAAAGCAACGCAACAACAACATCCTCCATTTCTTCATGTATTTTTCATTCATTTGCTTGATTTGAGTTAGAGAAAAGGAAAATACCACAAGACACAGAAATGTAACGCAGTATGTTATGGCATGTTCTTCATCAACTTTTATTGTGTATTACCAACTTTGCGTATAATTTTCGTTGTAGTTAACCTTTCAGTATCCAAATCTAAAAAGATGACAAAAAATGTCGAAAGAAGATTTGCTTTTCGCTTAAATGAATGATAAGACTAATACTGGTATATAGCATCCAATCAGGTTGAGGTTATGCTTAAAACAAGTAAACACAGCGTTTGTCACTATTGTCACCTTGTTAAATGCTTTTAAATAGATACGTATATAAAATGGGTGCTTGAGGTAAAGTTTAAATGGAGTTTAATAAGGAAATAAAATTAATCACTATGTAATTCCTCTTTGTATGAGAAGGGTGTATTTTTACAAAAGAAGATACTGACATGATTGAAATTCACAAATAAAATTAGTTTATTCCGGTTTAATTGATTATTCCTCTGTTTACTTTACATGATTTGTGTACCAAACTTACTCAGTAAACGATAGCAGATAAACAGTGGTTTGGGACAATTTTTATCTGTAGGTATGTATTATTATTCTACATTCACCGAACTTCTTATTTTATATTAAATCAACACCAAAGAAATGGAAAGACAGACAAAGTAAATATGAAATTGCAAGTCATCTCCACTAATATATATTTTTTTAAAGAAAATTAATAATACATGGTCTCACGATTGTTTAAAATGATAACTTGAGCTTAATGGTATACCTGGATCGTTTGAAATAACCAAAACTTTGACTGGTTCATAAAGTACATATCAGTAAGTAGATACGAATAAATGCTGTATGCTAAATAAAATCGAATTCTTGTCATCCTCTCCCTACTGAAGTAAAAATGTTTTCTACTAAATTAAAGAAAAAAATTGTAGAGAAGAGATGCTTGGGTTTGAGAAACATGAATGAAAACTGAAACTACATGTAGTAATTGGAGGACGCAACGTTCCTTGGATTCATTTGTAACCTCATATAGCTCCAAATTATTAATTTCAACTTTTACAAAAACTAACCTCATTCAGCAAATGGACAAGTCAGATCAACTTGAGAGATTTTTGGAACACGCAGCAACATGACAAGTGATGGTCAAGTTAGTCCTCTTTCATCTTCAATTTTCTAATCGTTCAAGTGATCTCACGTCTCACTTCTATCATATCGTTTGTCTGAAAAATGCAGGAGTTGCTCAACACTGACTGACTGAGATCTATTTTATGTATTAAGATTGCCAAGGGAAGATACAAGTGAATGGCTCAAAATAACTGAATTGTAGAGGAAGGGTTAGTTATGGGAATTATAATACTCTTCATCTCTTCTACTATTGACTATTCTACACTCTCATCATCGTTTATTTGCTTGCGCTTTTCTTGGCCAGAAAAAGTTGAATGACTTTTGGTCGGAGTGGATTGTTGATGCAACGTGGTATGAACTGATCCTATATATCCTATCTAAAGTAAAGTCATTGACAAATTCAATAGAATCTTATACCATATATATTTTACTTCAAGTACACTTAATTTTTACTGAAGTAATTTCTGGTATAATAGAGCAAAAAGAACATTCATAAAGATTACTCAATGAATCACAAGGGCAATATAAATAGATCTCCTTCATAATTGACCCGTATAAGCACATCATCTCTTACTTTCTTTTAAAAAATCTCTCCCAGCGGCACCAAACGCAGCTTCTCTTTAACAAATAAATAAATAAAGCCAGAGTCAGAACCACGCAAAGTAAAAACAGCAATAATACCGCGCTTATCTTATCACTATTTCAAGTCATCACATGAATGACTACGATTAAAATACATATTTGTGACGTGCATCAGTGAGTTCAAACAGAATCATGATAATATGATCCACAAGATGCAAATTATTTTGCTATACCACCATGAATTCTATAAGGATTTTTTCTTTTATGTGGTTTCCGGCTGAGTTAAAAACTATGAACGTTATTGCAATATTTTGAATTGCAGCAGCAACAGCGTCAACAAAATGTCTATTGATGTGCACCACAGCTTTGGTCGAATGACTACGATCGTTTTATCGTTTTTGTCTACTTGAAAACTTGGCACCAATATCATGTGTGCGTGCTGGGGGTTTTCGCTCATTTTAGATTTATGACAAACCACAAAAAGTTTATAGCAGATAAAATCTGTTCAAATTATTTTCAAATATGTACTTTTGAAACTATCTATATTTTTTGCATTATTACGTCAAATTGTCAAACCAAATTATCAGCAAGTTAGATATTATTAATTCATGTCAATCTGCTCTTTTGTACTTAATGTTTTAATTTTGCTTATTATTTTCAGGTCGCCCATATAAAACCTCCTGAACATGACATCAGGCATGCATCTTCTTTCGTCCAAAGAGAAAAATGGGTTTGGAGATTCGAACAATGCTCAAAAGTCGTTCTCCATTCGAATTCGCTGGTCACTGTAGACGGATCAGTTTTTCAAGTGGAGTTCTACAATATCTCAGCGTTTACAATTCACGACTCTGCGTTTACTACCAGAGGTAAGCTAGTCTATAAAGAAATTTCAAGTGTTTACATCTATGTATTTATTTATTACTATAATATTTAGCTAAAGTTAATAGCATGGTGCTCACAAAAGAAGCATTTGTTTCAACTTATTTTTCTCATAATTGGTATTAAGTTTTATTAGTGTTGTTGGTTTTTCAAGTCTTGTTTCTAATAATCATAGTATTAGTAGTTGAAACTATATAGTAGGCGTAGGCGCCAAAACTGCTTTGTAAAATATGAAATGATAAAAAAAATTATGTATCCTCCCGGGAAGTAAATTGAAGGTGGTTGGAAATCGTTGAGGGAGCTGGATATATTTAACGCATGCACTTAAAAATTTCTCTTCCCTTCCTTTCCGTTAATTTCCTTTAATAATTATTAATGAGTAAACTTTCTAGACAATGTGAAAATACAAGTGTAATGAACAATGAGCGTTTCCCACGGCTCTCGTTATGTGCGTAACACTGTACCCTGATTATGCATCTGTATTCTACGTCTTCTTACACAATCTCTTAAATCCTATAATATGTATCAACGTAACATTTAGGTAGCTTCCAGCAGGACACAAGTTTTCCGTGTAAATTGGCAGCTAGAAAATTACTACTGTGCAGATTTTCTTTAAAAAATAATATCTTCAAAACACTGATTTTATGCATATTTACATGCAGGGTAGAGGCAACTTTTTTTCACTACATTTTTTTCCGAATACCTAACAGCATAGTATTCCCATTATGTCGATTTTCTCTCGCTGCTGACCATAATTACGGCCCGTTCAAGTTGCCGAAGCATTAATGAAGCACAAACACTTGCAAAGTGTGGAGTGGCGAACACAATGGCAGTAAAAGAGAATTTACATCAACAACTCACACAGGTTGAATTGAAATTGACACGCACAACGTAGTTACTAGCAACAACTATGCACATTGTAATATAGACTGCCTAACTATCTGCATGCATCTCATAATCACTATTAAGCAGAGAAATAAAGTCAACACAACGACATGGCGGCAGGAATAATCACAATAGTTCTTCCTTTCATGTGGTTCCTTCCTCTGAAGCCAGTATCACGTATATTCCCTACCTATTGCCATGCCAATGAACTTGATAATGATGCACGCATGAATTTTAATATTATGAAATAATTGATGCCTTTTTTCTTTAAAAAATAAAGAAACAGGATGAAAATTACGATATCGTGAACAAAGCCTTTTCTCATTGTCGTTTTCAGTTTTATGGTGTTACATACCATTGTCATTCACATGCAGTTTGAAATTCACGCACTTGCAATTTTACCGTCTTTGTAATAATTTGTCTTCATTATGCGCATGAAATTAAATATTTCATAAATATATTATGTAAATAATACGTGCTTGTCCGTTGGTATAGCAACATTATAGTTGGTATAGTTTCTACCAGAATTGCAGGATCTAGAGCTGACCATATTTTTTCTCTTTTTATTTTCTAGATACCAGCCAAAATCACGTGTCTGTACACTTCAACGAATGCAAAATTGATAGCCTACCTACCAAGACGTTCCCATCATTTTTGAACAGCATCAAATTTACCAGGTGCAGCATCAAATCTTTAGCCCGTCGGTTTATTTACGCATTAAAAATGGGTAAAGTGACGTTTGAGAGCTCAACAATTGATAACATTGACTCGGGGGCATTTTACAACCAAACTATAATTGATACTTTGAGTGTGGAGGATTCTACCATTCTCAGCATCTCAAGGAATGGAGTGGCATCTGCTCTCAATAAAATAGTTTGGGTGAACTCGGTTGTGCAAGTGCTCCAGGAGGATGCGTTGAGTGGATCCGTGGCAAATGTCACGCTGCACAACTCTCAGTTTGCCAAAGTGGAAAGTAATGGGTTTACGGTGAAACAGTGGAATAAAGTGATCTTATCCAATAATACATTTTCGTATGTGGCTAGAAGAGGGATCGATCTTAGTTATTCCAGTGAAATGGAGTCATCAGTAGAAATTTTTGGTAATAGCTGGGGCAAAGTGGAACGAGATTTTATTGCGACAGGATCAAGTGAATATCCCTTCATCACTGTCAGCTGCAATACGTTCCTCACTCAATGTGACTGCGGTAACACTTTTGTTTCCTATTTGACAACAAACGGTTCCAAGCTGTGGTTCCACCAAGAGCTTCTTAACAACAGTAGATGTCCAGTTAGTGAGCAGGTTCTTTCATGCTTGCTGGCCAATGGTCATGGCAACTCAACCGAGTCCAATCTTTTGCCTTACGATGCATTGAACCTATTGTGTGACTCAAAGGTTTACATGTGTATGAATGACGTGAGTGATGTTGGGATTAGTACCACGGATGAAACCGTTCCAGGTAGACCGCAACTTCCTAATCGACTTCGAGTGTTGGCCTACTTTATAGCCGTCATGGGCATATTTATCATTGTATCGTTACTCATCACAATGTGCGTATTCCTGTGTCGAAAGAAAATCCCGAGAAAAAAGACGCCTCCTGATAGCCCCCTTCAAAATATAGAAAATACTCAGGGAAAAAAGACTGGAATGCCAAAGTCTATGAGTGGAGGAGAGTATGCTGACATTGTTTTCAAGCACAATAATGGAACATCAGTATCTAGACCCAGGTCAATGTTGCTCGAAGACGTAGAAATGGAAGATAAGGGTGTGCAAACCATGCCAACTGAGCTGAGCAGCGAAGTTTTGGAAGGCCTACGTGAGAAATTATCAAGACCAGACTCGTTTTGGGATGCCAAAGAAACAATTGATCATCTTTATGATTTGATCCAAGTGAAGGAGCTCAACTCTGGTTTATCTAGTCCACCTGATGTGACCATGTGCAACGGTCAATCCACCACAGCGTCAACAGCTCGTCTTCTCCCTTCAACGTCATCTTCCCCCGTCGCGCAAATTGTCTCTGCTGGAGTTAGTGTTTCCATCGGAGGCTCAGATCCCCAAATGTTGCAACACAGCAGCGCTACCGCCAGTAATGAGTCAAGTCCTGTGAGTGAAACGCCACCACCGCTTCCTACCACATCCCCTCCATCTGGAGTTCCCCTTCTGCAACGTTATGCTCAGATAAGAAATAAAGCAAAGACTGCTCCACTCTGTGAGTACGCGGATCCTTCTGACTCGTCTATGCACATATACTCGGAACTAACTCCCCATTCAGACGGAAATGCAAATCCTGGTAACAGTAGTAACACACCTACTGCCTCTCATTCCAATAACGACAATAAAAATCATACTAGTCCCAGTCATCTTCCACAAACTCGGGAGTCGCCTTCCCATAAAAATAGCTTTTTAAGTGCTACACGTCGTCCGGTAAACAGTGGACCAATCATTTGTGAATACACCGAGCCCAAAGATGTTCAAACTCATGTTTACGCTGAGTTGTCAAACAATCCTTCGCAACCAAAGTCACAACCATCCCCAAATTCCGGATCGCCAGTTAAAGCCAATAGTATGAAGTCTACTGGAACCAGTCCATACAAGCAACCCATGTCGCAGGCTCATGTCAATACCATCACCATTGCAGTTCCTCCTCCGCCTATTACCATCCCACATTCAAATAGTTTTCACAATTCTCCCCGTCATTTGAGCAAAATTAAAGAAAATGAACTATCATCCTCTAATCCATCGATAGCAACGTCAACAACTCCAGTGAAAATTATTCACGTAAATGACATTGAGAGTTCGACGGAGAGCAAAAACCCCAACCATCGGAGAAGATGGCCGTCAGAAAAACTGAAACGCTCACAGTCTAATGCAGATGCATCTGGTGCCAGGAGTAGTACCTCGGTTTCTTCACTCATAAAACTGAGAGAGACGGGAGGCACCAACGGAGCCAGTGGAAATGACACCCAAAAGCGTCCTTTGCCGTCTATTCCGTCGTGGCCAAACAAAAACGAGGCCAAAAGCCAGTTTTGAAAACATCACATTAGACATAATATAGCAACGTTCATCAAAAATTTCACACTGAATTGCGTATTCCTATTGCTATTTTTTAAAATATGTAACGATGAAAATAATGTTAATTACTCCTGATTATAATATAATAAAAAAGTATGAAGCAACTGAAATTTCATGCTATGTATAAATTATTAATTGAAGCGTAAAAGTGTGTAAGTTTAACTACTACTGTGTTATATGCAACATTGTATTTATACTAATGCTGCTTGTTTATAGATTGTAATCGTAAGCACGATAAGCGCACGTATGTAAGTGGGTTAAATGAAATGAAGTTCTGTATGTATGATTTAAAATGTCGCATTTAAAGCGTTTGCACCTATTATTTAGACAAATACCCTATAGGTTGTCTGTATTGTGGTTTGCTACCCATCCAGGGCATCTTATTTTAGACAATGATTTTCAAGTCAGAATAAATTTTTAATTTATATAAATAATGAACTTATCATGTACGCAATATATATATCATATACTATATTAATTATACTTAACAGTTACATTATGTTACGTTGACTGCCCATTAATTTTAAAATTGAATAAAAATAATTTGTGCTCGAAAATATTTGAAATACTACTTGTATCAATTTTATGATGGGTGATCAGATAATATCAGATCATCCGCATAATATACAAAACTACTAATATTAACATAACAAACCTATACCTACTAAGAATGTTTTCTGTTCACTATGCAATTGTTTTATACTTTCAGTTTCAGCCAATGTGGCAACAACTATGAAAAAGTTTATTGCTCTATATTTCAAATTGAAATTACCCTTATCTCCTTAAACTATGTCAACAAAATTACTTTAGCCAAGAAATTGAAATACATACATACCATACAAAAGTATCATTCATAACCATTATCAGCCTCTGTGGAAATGATGTGACACACCTACTTACTACCTCAATCTAGTTTACGTATTTATTTATTCAAAGCAGCTGGAATACAAAAATGTTTCCGGTGTAGATGTACAAATAGAATAATTCATGAAAGCCTGTCAAATGATGCGCATAACCTGCAGTTTCAAGCCATTGTCGATCAGTATGATGAACTGCTCCATAGAATACTACAGCGATGATGCAATCTCACACAAAATATAATGCAAGCTTCAAGTTCAGTTGATTGATACATTTGAAAAGTCGCTGTGGGTTTTTATATCTTTTAAACGTTCAGAAATTAGAAGAATTGAGATGATCTCTCTCAAGTATAATATTTTTGACTTGACAGCTATTAGAATGTAAAATGGTTCATTTTCCCTTTTAGGACATATTGAATTATTACCAAGTCACAACTAAGTAACAAATTTATAATGCAAGAAAAATACGAGGTCGGGTGACGTAAAAAACCGTTATCAAAGAGTATAATATAGCATCTGGTTTCAATCAGTCTTGCGTTTAGATCAGACATCTGAACTCTAAAACATAAAGCTAAAAACAAAAAAATACTTATAGGATTTTGCAAACTGTTCGGAAATTGAAAAATGTTCCGATGATGAGCCTCGAGTAACATTATAGTTTAGCGACATTTGTAAATTCTCCAAATGTCATGGACATCATCATCAACATCTTCATTTCCTGAGGTTCTGTAGCCAACACGTTCAATTACAGTTAAATGAAACTGTTGATTCATCTTAAAACTTGAAACGTCATTGGGGTTTGGTTCGAAGACCATATTTTGTTATGACAAAAAGAACAAGATGATACTATGAAAACAAACCCTCAGCTTTTCTTCCCGTCAAAATTCTTCCACACAGCTAGAAAATAGGATGTGTGTGTGTGGAGAAATGAAATGGAAACGATATGGCATAAATCAATGTTTTAAAGCCCGACTATCACACAGAGTGTGTGAAGCCATACGACCATACCTTTTACACATAAAATATAAATCTCGTGTGAAAGGAAAAGCTAGTTTGAGCAGAGTCATAAGTAGAACAAAACACTCATTCCACTTACTTCTGAAGAAACTGGAAGAAAGTATATTTTATGAACCCGGATGGGCTTTCAATTGTGACTTCATGCAATTACTTTCTTAAATGTGTCACATTTCCGTCAGTTGATCTTATGCATGCTTCCTACATAAATTTTAAGAATAATAAAAATGAATTAACCTGTTGTAAATACTGACGTGATCTGTACGTCTTATTTTATACATAATTAACAATAGTCGATTGTCAATAAATTAGTATTGTATACGCTGTAACATTTGTACAATCAGGATGTGTATTGTAAAAAGTAAGTCTTCTTTTAATTAAGACCTTTAAAGGTAATGAAATAATGCAATACGCATCCATAAAAACCCGTTCACATACATAAGGGGGGGAAACGCTGTGATTTCCGATGTTGTGTGATCTATCAATGATTTAAGAGCCCTCAGTAATAATATGCTAAATATTGAAGATGTTCTAGTGATATGAACACAGCGGCTGTAACCATTTACGGAACGAGGTTTGTGGAGACCACAAAGTGATTTATATCAGGTTACCTAACTCATAAAATAGGTTGCACATATACAGAGAGTAGTAATATGAGACATGTCAGATTACCTTTTTGATCTGCCTGAAATGTTGACTGCGCTGTGGTTTACCTTTACAATTTGTAATGACGGAAACGAGAGTAAAAGGAAGACCTATGGACCAATTCACCGTGGACACTTATATATGTGTGTACTATAACCTCCCACACCGACCACAGGCAATTACATAAACTCTTGACATAATATTTCGTTATCTATTTTTTGGTTGGTTTAGGATAAAGGTGAAAATTGACACGATTTCACTGAACCCAATCCCACGAAAACCAACAAGTCTTACAGAATTACCAAGCTGACGGTACTAAGGTTAACCACCAACGTGCGAGATTCGACAGGTGGTCACTGTGCATGAGCATGAATATTTGAATGAATGATGGAATTTTCTTTGAGTAAAATAAAAAATTATATTACCCATGTTTATATATTTTAAGTAGCAAAATAGAGAAGTATTGATGATATAATATGTTCATACTTGCATATGCATAACAAGTTTAATGGCGATGGATGAAAATGAAATAGGAGAAGAGTGAAATGAAAATATAACACCAACCTTAAAGGAACTATTCCATCAAGTGCTTCTTGGACACCGGGGAAGTACTCCAGTCCAATACCTTTAGCGAATAATGCGTGATGCTTGAGACAAATGTCGATCATTTTCTCGTCACAGACGCTAGTCTCCAATGAAGTCTCAACTTCCTCCACTATCACAGTTTACAAAAACATATAAATTTTTATTGATTTTTTAAATACCAATGTTTCTTAACAATTTTCATAACAATTATATACATCATCATAATCATACCTGATACTGGTGGAAGAACTAAATCCCTTTTTATCAGTTCATGAGCACAAAACCCACCCAAATATGCAAGCTCCATTTCAAGTCGTGCAATACCAAAGCACTCTTTCCATTCAAATCCAGTAACAAGACAACGAAAGCCGAAGTAATTCTGCTTATCCACTCGCACATAATCCGAGGCAGTTTCCAACGAAAAAAGTACCTCATTTCCTGTTGACAATTTGAATATGGTACATATGAGCGGGTTATCAAGCCATCTCACCAGGAACGATCCGAGCATAAGTTATGGAAATGTGTGGGATCAGGATCTTTATATGTAAGGTAAGGATTCAATGCAATACTACTAAAGTTAGCAAGTACCTGGTAGAATCACTGCTCTTTTAGGCCAATTCTCACTTCCACTAAATCTTTCCATTATTGGAATGTATGAGAACAGGCAAGGATGATCCTCCGACGGTCCATCTAAAGGGTTTAGATTTACTGAAGTCGTCTTTACAAATCCACCAAAATTATCATTTTGGACTTGCCGATTGGCATTCACAGGCAAAGTTGCTGCTACATTAGTTGCTGCCATGATGGCTCCATATGGTACATACATTCGAACGCTATCGTCGGATTGTGCTGTGCAGCATCTTGGATCAAATTCTACAGTTATGAGTTGCACGGATGGAGGAAAGATAACCCTGTTGGTGGTATACGCATGTTCGTAAATATATAACAGATTTTCTAACTATAAACACAATTTTACTTTTGAATGAACGCAACCTGTCTACAATAGAGCAAGTTTTACAGTCGCGTGAAAACTGAAAGTTCATCAATAAGTAAATCTTCTTTAAATATTAAACCAAAAAATTTGTAGTGCTTAATATGTACTACTACTATCTCGCAAAAATTAAAACACTGAAGAGAGAATGCGCGGATGGATTTTGCGAAACTGTTAATAGTTACTTTTTTTAATACTAACGATAAGTGTTTATATTTTCGTTCTGAATCATATCAAAGAAAAATATTTAGAAACCAAAACAAGTAAACGAAGCGCTACAAAATTCTAGAAATACATAAATAATCATGTTTACATAAATGCAAACGTTAATTGCATGCCACATTTCACGATACCTTCAAAAGTTTATGCCAAAAATAATAATAATACATAAAAAAGCAATGGTTGTACATTGTT
This sequence comes from Entomobrya corticalis, assembly GCA_034694325.1. NCBI lineage: Eukaryota > Metazoa > Arthropoda > Collembola > Entomobryomorpha > Entomobryidae > Entomobrya > Entomobrya corticalis. The sequence continues at coordinate 70,442 of JAQFYG010000012.1, forward strand.
AAGAAAAAGTATATAAAATTTATTGAAACAATAAAAAAATATTTTCGAACAAAAAAAAAACAAAAATATAGATAAATGGTACATAAACTAATATCGTTTTAAGCTTCTTAATAGATTTAAAGCCTAAAAATAAAGTCAAATGTCATGCGATATAATAAAATAAAGTTAAAGCTGAAATTTAATTGACTAGTAAAGAGTATAAAATAAAATACGACCGACTTTGTCAATTTGAGTAGCTTAGCTCACGACGATAAAATATTATTGTAATAATTACTGACTGACGGAAAAAATACTGTGCAGTTTTACATAAAGATATCAAAACTCTCACTTGTAATGAGCAATAACAGCAGGTTTATATGGGTGCTCGCTTTCGACCCATGAATAAAACGTTCCAGGATTTGTAATTTCAGAACACACACTTTTGCGCACTGATGCGTCTTTTTCGTCGGTTCCTTCTTTCTTCACGGGAAGCATCTTGTTATTGAGATCGGATACTGGAGGAAGAAGCAAACTGATCAACTGTAGAAGTTCTACTGAGCTCTGAAATCATATAATTACAATTGCAAGTCAATTTTTTGAGCCACTTTTACCCCATATTGAACAACAATTTTCTTTTTCTACTTACCCGAGGGTCCGACATAGCTAGATGTGGTAAATGAGCCAGTAAAGAAGGCAGTAATGTGGTTACAAGTGAACTTGATGATAACTCAGTAATCTTTTCAACAGAAGACACATTTTCCATTGTCCGTTTAGCATTTTCAAATACAGCCGTGCATGCTCTTAACGCGCATTTCCTGGCTTGCATTTCAGCAACTGCTTTAGCCTTTTGACGAGCATCGGAGTCGTCAGGATTGCTACATAGAAAATAATTTTAGAATATGGACATTTTTAAGCAGCGCTACAAGAACACAGTGATCTTCTTAAAAATGATTACCGGAAATATAGAAGATGAGGTATCTGTCCACGAATTTGATTTGTACCGTTGAAACTAAGTGGACATGAACTAAATGTAAAAGTTGTACCGTCTGAACAGCGAAGCACCGATACACCCCCATCTCCATTACAGGTCCTCCCTCCGTGATTTTTTAATCTGACGGCGTATTTGGTTCCAGGCTGGAATATGGGAAAAATAACAGAAACCATAATTATAGAGTTTATTAAGTGATACAATGAAGGTTAACTGAATGCAATATAATGAATATTTAGAACCTTTAGAAGAATGGACTTGGGAAATCGAATTTCTGCAATATCTCCAATACATTCATCAGAATCAAAACTTCCTCGAGTAATTTCGATTGCTGTCCACTTTGGGTTAGGTTGGTCGCAGTTTTCTATACTTAATTCGTCCAGCTAAACATTAAAAGTGGAGCAGTAGTTGTTAGTTTTAAATCTGTCGTACTTCTAAATATCCCGCTGAAAACACTACATTTACCTCTTGAAAAAGTTCAACTTCATATTCATACGTTCCAGTTCCTGAATAGATGCAGCATCCAAAAATGGAAACACCCGGTTGATCTACGGTAAAGCAAACTGCGTCCGGGGAGCCATTACCAGTATTCCAAGTTCGGCTTTGATTAGTTCTAGTAAACCTACACGGTGTAGCCACTATTATTTGCCCTATTACACTCTCCAGTTCGGCCTACAAGTAATCAGTGAGTAATTTGCATTGTGTAACATTAGCTCTCTATGATGAGAAATTGCAAAGAATGTTGCTTAGAAAATATCTTACGTATACACCAGATGCATGGGAAACCAGCTCTTCCATTAATTTTGCGAGAAGAAGTGATGAATTATGAATAAGTACAAGTATTGACTCATTTTTTGTAGAATCATCCATATTGATTATGGTAAGCAGGTTTTGCATAACTTCCCAAAATGACCATGACGGTTTTACGAATCCTTCAACATCATTTCGTGAAGCCATTTGTCCTACCAAAACCCGATTGTTTGCTGGCTGTTTTAATTTACCCCCTTCAGTGTTTGTAACAAACGTCAACTGGAACAAAGATAATGATTAAATATTTATATAAACATAGATAAGAAGCCTGAAGTATTCCAAAAAGTAGAGAACAATGTATTACACAAGTTTCATCAGGGCTTTGTTTGACTATTGAGCTTAACACAGGAAAGATTCCAAGAAGCTGTCCCCGACAACGACAAAGTGCTCCAACAATAGACCCTAACATTCTTGCATACTTAGACCCATGCTCCAAATAAAGATACATGAAATTTGCAAGACATTCCCATTTAAGTACTGAAGTAGGATAGAAAACTTGAAAACAATTTTCGAAAGTGCTGCAACATTGATTGATTATGTCTTCCTTTGCTGAGCTACATTCTGGATCATCGTTGTCTATAATAACAACACAAACTTTTGTAAATATCACATAAGATAAGGCAAACCAAAACAATTTTGAATTAAGATATGATTTACCATTTGGAACAGATATCATATTGTGTAGCATAACTCGGACATCGGCAATTGCTTCGGCCATAGATAAGTTCTCCATTTGTCCTAAACGCGCACATCCTTTTAAAAAATCAAGGTACAAATAACATTCATCAGACACCATAAACTATAACTTATTTTTAGGAATGGAAAAAGAAGTAACGCACCTTTATACGGGTAGACCTGATTAATGCTAAATTCTATCAAACGAAGACATGAGCAGGTCACCGACTTCATTAAATTTGCTGAAAACGAGTCACTCGGTTCAACTGAGTTAGGTTTCAGTTCTTCCCAGCACCAACGAATTAGGGACATCAGCACTTGTACGCTTCCCTGAATAATAAAATGATATTTTTACAACTGCATTTTGTTAATAAATTCTAGTCGAAATGAGTGAGTCTTACAGGGGTAAAGTTTGAAACAAAGTCGTTGGTTAGAAGATATGCTGGTTCGTTTGACTGTTTGGTTTTAGTTCCCGCTGAGCAACTGTCAGAAGTCATCAGTCGATACAAAATTTGAGGAATTTGGCCTGCATTGACGTCGGTTCCATTGTTTGATTTCTTTGAAGATTTAAAGTTGAAGGTAACCCTGCGATTACAGATCAATTTGATTCATTAAATCAGTAAACTATTTTGAAAACTACATATTCCAATCTAATTATAAAATGTGTATTTACTGGTCGTCTGTAGAGACTGTACTCTGTCCACTGGATCCACAATCACTAGAAGGGCCACTAATATGTGCCCACGCAACATACCAGCGTCCAGCTTGTAACGGTACCGGATCTTCAAACATCATTCTGTATTTCTGTCTAGGGCCACAGTCAAATGGGATTTCTTCCGTCTCTGCCAATAGTTCTCCATCACCTTCAACTTCGCCACCTTCAGGGCCAATATCGAATACCTAAACGAAAATATTTTATTGCTTTCATATAGAGTCTATCTAACAATGTAAAGCAATCAACCTTTTAACCTTTCTCCGTCCAAAAATTCACCTTTATTTTTGCACAGTACTCTCCACGACCTCCAAACAGGCCTAAGCCACCCAACAAAATATCGGCGTCGCAAGAGAAACGAACGGCTTCTATTGAATGACCGGAGTAACCCCATCCTCCTCCGTGACTTTCGAATCGGCACACCGCGGAATAGTCATCCCGGCTATACATCTTTGCTAACACGGGAACACTGCCCTGTTCTTCGTGATGAACCGTAAGTCCCTGAATATGCGCTGCGATTAATGTATCCATACAAGCTAGCATACTAGCCCCCGCTTGCCATCTTTCTAAAGTGGAGTTTGGTGCAATGGGAATGGCATAGGGCGGCTTCATAAGACACATGTTAGCTTCGACGTGCGAATTTCGAACAGCAGATGCAATGACATTGTGACATTTCATTGTGTGTTTGCGCCATTCGTATGTCCACAGGAAATCGTATACTGGATCAAGCGTTGCTGCACTCGTTGGAAGTTGAATACTATTTTCTCCCTCAAAGTAGGAACAAGAACCATCTCTTCTGTTAATCATTATTACTGTTGTTGTCTTTGATGCATTAAGTGGTGGTATTATCACTGTTTTATGGAAACACAAGAAATCATTTTAAAGATCTGTAAGCCAATAAATATGTTTAAACGTATATCAGTAAAACCATCTTACTTATGGATGATGAATTAGCGGTTACCGTAGACTTCTTTAAAATTTTCTGACTAATTAAACTAGCTTCCAGTCTTATGAAAGTTGAGTCTCCAGTTGCACCAATCCAAGTTACACGCCTTCCAAATTTTGCACCAACGTTTTGAATGGGGCTCATTTTGGCAAACCACATCGGATCAACTTCACTACCCTCTACTGGTGATCTAGCAAGTTGCCCTTTCTAAAAAGAATCATGTCACAAGCATTCCTTTAAATGTTTAACCGGTTCTATAAAGTTTAAAATAATTGTATTAATTTTCAAATAGGGCAATTACTCCATGGGCTCCACAAGTGTAAACGACACCATTTGAATCTAGGGCAACAGTGTGATAACTTCCAGCTGAGATTTGAATGATTTTTATATTGGCCTCCGGAAATCTGACTTTTACAGGTGTGTGACGGGGAGCTGAGTCACCGAGCCCAAGCTGTCCAAAAGAATTACTTCCACAAACGAACACAGAGCCTTTAGCGTCCATGAAGACTACAACGAATAAAACGAAAGCGTTATACTTAGCTGTTTCCATAATATATATATGCTTCATACGTCCCAACACTGTCTTCTAATTACCGGAATGATGAAGCCCACATGAGATTTGTGTGATTGGATGTGACGTGGGAAGACTAAGACGGCATGGCGGAAAAGATGTCGATGTCATAGAATTCTCTTTATCTATTTAAAATACACAGAACAAAAAAATTAGGGATAATCTCAATGTAACATTTGTCATTATTGCATGCTATTCGATTCGCAATACTTTTAGGCTTTGTTGTTTTATTAGTTGAAGATCCTGCTTTACCACTACCAGATCGCCTTTCTTGTGAGTCTTCCGGAGGAAGGACACGATCTGCTTTAATAAAACACAATAAAAATTAAATTGTTATTAGTTTGTAATTTAATGATTGTACATGCCCATTTGTTTCATAATATAAGTACTTACCTTCTTCTAAATTAATGAGATCAGCTACAGCTTGTTCGGCAGGTCGTTGAGGGTCCATAACTAAATAGTCTTGATCTTCTATACCTTCCCTGGCACAGGTTCTACATGAACCACATTCTGCGCATCCTGCATCACCAACGCCACATCCACATTCCCTGATTCAAAAATACCGTTTGCCGTTTTCAATAAGAAGGTTACTTATTTCATAATTTATAAAAAAAATAATGGTAATGGCTGTAGAACTTACTGTCCCGGATTCCTATCAGGCCTTAAGGCAGAGATACAAGCACTTCCATATCCTGTGCACTCTCTGCACACTGTACAGACCATGCATTGCTCATGTTTCCAGCGATGAGAACCTGCTGGACACATGCCTTCCTGTTCTGGAGGAGGACCACCAACATTACCAGTGGGAACTACGGCATCCTCCCATTCTCCGTCATCTTCTTCTAGCACGTCAGTTCCATCTTAAATTTAACAGTTCAATCAAGTCGTAATCGTTTTTACAATACAAATTTTTTGTATTAATGTCAAGGTTTAAAAGATTAAATTGAATTACCTTCTTTTAACTGAAGATAACTACGACCACATTGGCCCCGATTGTTTATTCCCATAGTATAAACCTTTCCTTCTGCTGTCAAAATGACACTATGAGCTTTTCCCATAACAACTTGGGTGACGAATACTCCACGAAGACCTAGCAGGTAACCACTTGCAGAATCACAATGAGCAGTATCTTTTCCATACATGTATACATCACCACTTCTTGTGACAAATGCAGATGTTCCATTATTACAAGCGACGTATGTTATATCGTGACCATCCATACGGATGACCTTTTTAGGCTTAGATGCCTTTGCAACTCTGCGGATTTTAGCTATATTAACAAAAAAAACAATTTTTTTGGGCCTAGTTGTTTATTAATATGTAATTGTAGTTTTGCCCAAATAAAATACAAACTACCTTGATCTCCATCCTCTCCGCGTTTTGGAGTGCCTACAAAATACGCTGTGCCGTCTTCAGTCAGTAGAAGGGAATGTATACCTTCATGCCCTACAGAACACTGCACAAAGCGAGGGCATTTACTAAGACCCAATTCTAACCACTTGGAGCACTTTGCAATCCCAGATTTTTGTCCTAAGCTAGCTCCTTTTCCACAGTACATAATCTGCAAGAAAAAATATTACTTAATTTGTCTTCTAGTTGCAGATGAGTAAGCATCTTTTCGTATAGTTTTATGAATTTCAAAACTGACTCGTCCATGTTGAGTTCTAAGCAAAGCAAAGTCTTTCCCAGCTGAAACAGTGACAACATCTTCATCAACGCCAGTCATTACTGGTCTTAAATTTGTATCACTATCCCAAGGGCAGGGGCCGGCTACTTCAATAGATTTTCGAACTAAGCGTAAATTAATCTCAAAAAAGGAATCCAACGACGCAGCACTAGAATCAATCCATACTGTCCTAGCCAAAAATCCATCCTGCAACAAAATTGTTACCTCATTAGTATCACCATGCATTCAATACTAATTTTACTGGCTCTAAATTTTTTACCTCTCTAGCAGGAACTATGGCGCCAATAGAGGCTCCATCAGAGAACATTGCACAGTTAACATCCTCAGCTACCTTGACTGTTCCAACAACTTCAAATGTCATTTGGTCCAAAATCAAGAGAAGATGATTAGGAGAGTTCATCAGTCGGCAAAATAATTTCCCCTGAAATCAGCGTCAAAATTCCAAAGTCAAAAATAAATTACCATTTAACCATATATTTTAAATGACTAGACTTACACTAGCCCATCCAATCCAAACTTTTTCTGACGTGTGAAATGAACTATTATAAGCGTATATTTTTCCTTTCTCAGTTCCGAAACAACCAGATCCAATTTTGTACAGGCCTCTCGAGCAGTGAAGAAACAGGTACCTACCATCTGTAGCTAAGGACTTCGCACTGAACACAGAACCTGGTGGATCTAGATTCAAAATAAACTTACTTTATATTCTAATTCCTATTGATAATCCATCAGACAGTGTAATCAGTATCAGTGAATACCCGATGGAAATGATAATGTGAAGGAATCAACACAAGAATTTACAGGAATCCCTTGATTAAGCCATTGTGGAAGAATTGGACGTCCAACCAAAACTGCCTGTGCACTGCGTTGCACAGACTTTAAAATATTCGGGTTCTATGGTAAAACACAAGTAAATAGTGTCAATGTTTCAATAATTTAGTGAACTTTTACACCTAGCAAAATAAACAATAGAGTAAGAAAGCAGTACCTTTAGTTTCTGGCTGGCTAATTTACGAGGGCACATAAACAGGGAAGCGATGGCCTGAAACATTGATTTTGTTTCTCCTCTGGCGATGGCTAAACTAATTAAGCAAGCAGTGGCTACTGATGTCAATGAATTAAGTGCTGAAGAAGAACTGCTTGAACTGGGCACATCTTCATCTTCATATTTCGATAAAATCAAAAGAACGGAAAACATGGAGTCTAAAACAACCAACACAGTTCAATTAAAGTTTATGCTTATACTATATTATTTAAAAGTTTACTGTAGAAGATGTTATTTTAAATGCACACTAAGAAACTTACCAATCACTGATATTGGTTCCTTTTTCAAACTCTGCGGATGCTGTCCTTCAAGAATATTTAGCAAAGCTGTAAGGGCTTTTACACATAGTCCCGTATGAACTTTGTGACTTTCTTGAATCAGCTGAAATACTGTTTCTAACCCCAGTCCAACAATCTAAAATGAAGATTAAATGTCGAACAATTACCATCTGTCAGTTGCAGCATTAAATGACCAAGTAAAAAAACAAATAAAAACCTTGGGCACGGGAACCGGTGATGGTAATCTCTCCCCAGCATTGTCATTGTCAGCATCACTTTCTTCCAATGGAATAAGCCACTTTCTAGAAGCATCCGCAAAATTGAATTCCAGCACGATCTATGGAAAAGAAAAGCAAAATGTTCTTTTAATACTCCCAATTTCACTACAGTACGAGTAAAAACACACGCCAGCTAAAGAACCAACTTTTACCTGTCGAACGCTGGCATACGCTGCAAAAATTGATGTATTTCCCAATATCTCAATGATTGGCGTTGCTAGTGGCAAGCTAGTTGTAATGGAGCTTGTCTGTTAAAATGAATTATTTATTTCATTACTGACACATTCTAATCATATAAAAACTTGTGTTTATTTTGACATTTTGTTAGAAATACCACGAGTATTTTCGGCTTTTGCTTGCCCTTCCCCCTCTGCGACCTATCTCTCTTCTGATTCTGTTTCCTCTCATTTTTCTTCAAGTGATATACTCGATAAAGGGAATGGAAATTCCTGGATAATTCGACAACGTCTACCTCTTCCACTGGCATACCTGTTATCGGCAGTACTCTGCATCATAATAAAACCATCATGAATGAGAATAATATTCAATTCCATGTAAGTACTTAAAGGGTTCCGTTCATTATCACCACTTTGGTTCTCACCAAACGCTTATATTATTTACTTACGTTTGTCTAGTAGTAATGTTGCAGCAATCACTGTACCAGTGATTACTTTTCTCCTAAGTATCCATAACTTTCCCTTTCTAAACCATTCTACCAAGCAAAAGAACAAAACTGTCGTCTCAAACACAAACTGATTTCCTTTCTGCACAAGCACAGCCCAAAATTGTTTAGCTGTGAATGAAACTCGAAAAGAAACTTTTTCGCGATAATCCCTTTCTTTTCTTCCTACATCTTCACTCAACTTTCACTGGCTCAACTTGCACACAAACTCTACTTTTACACACCACTCAATAAAATCCCCGACACCTCTGACCTTCAACCGGAAAATGTCCAAGCAGGAGCAATCACTCCAGGAAAAATCGTCAGTCACTGAAAACCCCTTCAATTCCCTCAAATCCTAGGAAAATCAGTTTTCCTCCAAACTGTCAATTTAAATCCAGCGTATTCAAATCCACGCGCGGAGTCACAAGCCCACATGTTACTTGGTGAGAATGTTGTACACTTTCTACTCTCGTTAATAATAGCTGGCCCAACCCCAGCAACGCAGCAGGAAGCTCTCTTTTTCTCTTATTCTGTCTCTCTGGAAAAATAGACGAAGAAGAGAATGGGAATAGGAAGTGAACAAGAGAAAGGTACTGAAACGCCGTAGTGGCTCTAGCTTAAGCTATACTATTCCACTTCACTTTTTAACATTTAGCAAGTCAGCTTAAACAACAACAGCCAAAACAGTACAGCAGCTCAGAGGAGAAGGGAAACACCGACTGACAAACTGAAAATAGCTGGCAAGCTGAAAGCATCTAAATGAAAGCAAACATGTATGCGGGCAGAGAGTTTAGGAGACAAACTTTCTCTCCGTTGCTTGATGGACGATGATGCTCTCTCACAGGCTTCAGATACACCAGCAAAATTTACACTCTTGCAGCTGCACATGTACATAATAATATGTACCTACCTATAATATAGATATAGTACAGCTGAAGTCAAGCTTGTTCGTGGGCAGCTTTCCCTAGCCCTTTTGTCGCTTGTCTATTGTAGCTGTAGCAGCTTACCGTTTGCGTTTGGCTGACTCTTCTGGTTATATGGCTGGATGGAACATAGAAACTGTGATTTGAGAAAGTGGAACAAACTCATCTTATGAATATAATAGAACATTGAAAGAAACCGTTAGTTAGGCCAATGATGGAATCCGAATTGCTTGTTATTTATGTATGCTAGCATAGATGTATAATAACTGTACGCTGTGCAGAAAACTGGTAAACGAATGCGGGTAATGCATTGATTGAAGTGCTTTCTTTGCTTGCCTTCTTTTACGTCAAATAAGATTAGGATCACACGCTTTGAAGGAATGGTGAAACAAATTTGTTAAAAGAACATAAAATAGTTGGATGGTAGGTAAGAAGATTACAAGTGACAAGGAAGGACGCTGGTAGTAGCTGCTATTTGCTATCATGTCATTTCATGAGTTCACTTTAAAGAACTTTATTTCGTGTGCCCAGGGGACCTTTCGGAAGCCTCAAAAAAACGAAACCAGCTATTCTTGTCAATTAGGTATAAACTACAATAAATCGAAGTACCGAAGTAGCTTTAGCGAAAAAATAGGAAGCAAAAAAAATCTAAAGAAAGAACTCCATGTTAGGATTTAACTTATGACCTCTTCATAAAAGTTGAGCCACTTGAAACCCGGTATTCGATATATGTAATAAACAATTTCCCCACAATACAAGCATGCGACCTTCCCCGAAGGCTGTGAGTTCGGTTCGGAGGCTGAAAATCAATCCTAACATTTCTCTTTTTAAGCTTGAAAAATGTCGCTTATCAGTTTTATGCAAATGAACTAGATAGATATTTACCTAAGGAACACTTGGGCCAAATTTCAAAAGAATCCGTCAAAAACTCAAGGCTCGCTCAGAAAATATCAATAGAGTTTTGTCACAAAAACCGTTTTTGTGAAACCGGTGATAAGCATTAGCATTGTTTCTAACATAATGTTATTATTGGTTTGGTTTTTGCTTAGCTGCACTTATTTGTGTGCATCGGGCCTACACTGATATTCTATAATGTAGTACAGGACGAACGAGAGGAAAGAAACCTTCATCAGCTGTCCTTGTTTGCTTGTTGCTTGCTGAAGAAAAAGTACACAGCAAATACGAACTTACGAACATGGTCATTGGTCATCATCAACGAGAGCAGAAGAGACCAAAGTGATAAGTGGTGTACGAAGATAAAACGTGAAGTTAAACTTACCAATTACCATTAGATTTATTAGAGAAACAAAGGAACGCTTATGTATGCACAAAAAGTATTCTTAAAAGTTTGAATTTCTTTAAAGGATGATCTTTAAAGGGCTGACAGAAACTGACAATCAGTATTTCTGGTTTCAAACGAGGCCACATAAAGTAAAACATTAAAAATAGTACAAAGTGAGGAGGGTGTAGTTTGTAGATAGATAGGGTTTAAAGGGTTTCCATTGATATTTATGTAAGTACAAATAAGTATAAATTCATCGCTGTGATGCTCTATTCGAGAATTTAGTACAAACGTTGACACTAATACTAATCATTTCATTCCGTGTAACTACAAAAGTTTGGTAGCCAGCCATTTAGAAAAAGAAAGTTAAAATATTACCACCACGGTCAAATATAGGAAATTAGAACAAGAACGGTACCTAGATATCATAAGATTTTTACTTGAAGAATTATATAGTTTCAAAAGTCATGGTAAGTTGTACAATCGTCATTTATTTAATGTTGATATTGCTTGTTATCAGTATCATCTACTAGCTTTGTAATAAAATGTTTAGAAAGTCGATTAGAATAATTAATTCTTTATTTGATACAGGATTCCTCTGATACAGACACAACTTCATCCTCAAAGGGTAGTAAGGAGATCATCCCAAAAAAAGTAGATTCCAGCACAATTGAAACCTCTACGCAACTTTCCCGAATTACGCGACGAGCCAATGTTTCATCGGTCCCGATGTAAGCTGGCAAACTTTCTGTTTTTCTCAAATAAACATTAGTTGGGTTATAATACACAAAATATCATAAACTGTTTTTTACTTTTAAACCTTATTTAAATAGGACCGACAAGGAGATGATGGATGCTGTGCTTAAGAGTAAAACTGAATTAACCGCTAAGCAAAAGAAAGATGTATTGGAAGCATTCAAGAGTTTTGATCGGAATGGCAATGGTTCCATTCCATCTTCTGACTTAAAGGCATATACAATTGACAATTATTTCAAATACTATCGACTTTGATTATTGAGGATTATCTAAACTAATTCCTTTATTATAGGTTGCACTTCGGGCACTAGGATTTGAGCCCCGTAAAAATGATATCAAGAAAATATTGGAAAAGGTGGATAAGAATAACACAGGTAAATTCTTTTTAATGCTAAGTTTTGATGTCTATTTAAAATATCGCAGAGTTAATTTTGTTCCCGTTATTTTTCATTTAATATTTTAGGACGCTTAAACTTTATGGACTTTTTATCTGTCATCGAGATGAAGCTAGCAGAAAAGGACAGTAAGGATGAAATCCAAAAGGCTTTCAACCTCTTTGACAAGGATAATACTGGCTTGATCACAGCTGAAAACTTGAAGCAAATTGCAAGTCAACTGGGAGAAGAATTGACTGATGAAGAAATTGGGGTAAGAATTATTATAACGATCTTGTTGATTTTTTAATGAAAATGTTGAAAATATTGTGTTTGACGACTATTGCATAAATACAAAATTTGATTGATTTTTCAAGGAAATGATTAATGAAGCTGATTCAGATGGCGATGGCGCAGTCAGTCAGGAAGAATTCTTTCGCATCATGAAAAAGACTAGTCTTTACTAATTAAAACATGTTAAATATTTTAGAACACGTTATATATTTTGATGTACATTATCTTGTACTTGTAGAAAGGATCGGTTGACTTAATTTAATTCTTCATTTTGCTCCATGATTCTATTGATGGTATACTATTTCTTAAACTCTAATTACGATTAATGTTGAACTATATAAGTGTTCTGCTCCTCTATCACATTACATTGGATGAATATAAGATCTCATTATATCTACAGTATCATAACAAAGTAATCTATCTTTAAATGTTTGTATATAAATTATGTTATAAATATATGTTTCTGCTTCGTCAGTATAATTAACTTCCATCAAATTTCGTGCGCGCCAATTTAATACTTAAAGTCTGATATTACTCGTGAAATGTGAAATGTGTAATCACTACTTCATAACGCATAAAAACTTCGTGTTATTTACCAAACGTAAAGGGTTAATTAAGCTGCCGTTTCAATGTGAAAAATAGTTTCTCTGATAATAGTGCACGGAAGATGCACCGAATCTACTTTCAAGGATTGCTTTCAATTTTGTTTTCTGCATATGTGATGTACTTCCAATTCAATTTTAATTTCCATCCAATAAATCCTACTTCCTATGTTTTACTGCCAAATGCCAATGAACTTTACTTAATATAAGTTTTACTACCAATATTTTTTTCTTCCAAAAATGTCATCAAATGAATGTATCAATGTTTCCAGTCAGTTTTGCTTTTAAAACAGTTCATATATTCTTTCTGCAATGTTTGTGACTGTGATCTCTGTAAATTTGAACATGCATAGAAAGATAGAATTCATACTGATCCATTTTCATATCGCCATCGATATTGTTTCTGATTTTTTTCAGAGAGATCTATTTGTTTGACTAACGTTGTTTATTACTGAAATTCAAAAATATGAAAATGAAATTCGTGTAAGTGTTTTAAAATTTAGAAATTTGCACCGGAAAGTGAATATCCTTTAATCGGTAATTGTACGATAGTATTTTGAACGAAGTACAAATAAAATTAACAAAAGAAAAAAGGCAACTAAATTGAACTTTTATTTTATTTGACAATGAATTTATAGGTCTATTTAGAAATTGTTTTGAAAGTTGCTGAAAGTTGGTTGGTTGGTAATAAGGAACTTAATTAAGTAAGTAAATTAGTCGGCAGTACTTAATTTTGAAAGTAAAATTTTCAAATGTAAAATACATTAGAAGTAAGGGAGATTTGAAAAAAAAAACATCTTGGAAGAAAAAATTTCATGTAAGAAGCATTGAAACAATAATTATTTTGGAAGTAAAATGTTTTGGAAGTTGAGCACCTTTGAGGTAAACTACTTTGGATGCTAAGCACAAAGCACATTGGATGTATTCTTTGAAGTAAATGCACTTGGTTGGAAGAGAGGTGTTTGGTTTGGAAGTACAGCCGTAGAATCGTATGGACATAGGTATATTGTTGCTTTGCAGCGTCAATTATCAAATATGTATTTGCATGACATCGTCCTGTCAGTCAGAAGGGACAATGGTTGACATTTTTAACATAAAGGAATCTGGCATACTGGAATGTGGCATATCATCATTCGAACGGGAATCACTTCACACTTGGAGAATATTTACCATTTATTCTGTCGTGCGTAACAAACACCCCCATGGGTAAGGTAAAGGTATGGAGCCATTGTTTTTATGCAGCAACATATTATGTCATGCGATATATCATTCCATCGAATATCACCAGGGCACTATGATCGACCACAATTATCATGATCATAAACGGCATCATTCATTTTTCATCATTTTTCATTCAAGTTTGTTGTTAAATTCAGTCCCAAGCGAACCCGGTCTTTTGCTACAGCATTAATTTCCGTTCCATCCGGCACTTTTTTAATCAGTTTATCTTTTTTCTGATTTATTACGAAGATGAGTTTTCGAATCGTAGTTATGCATTTAGTTTGTTTGTCTGTCCGTCCGTCCGCGCTCTAACTCTTCAACCGTTTGACCGAATCTCTTCAAATTTTGTATGTAGACTCCTTACGTCATAAGCTTTATTGCTAGTGATTTTCAGCGTTCTGGGTCAACCACACCGGAAACGGCAGGTCAGACAAGGTCACCTGTTGACTTATGGGCAAAATTTTTTTATTGCATATTTCGATAGAGGAGACAACGCTGATCAACCTTTGTCAATACCTTACATGTCAAGTCTGACCCCATTGGTCACCAGAGGTTAAAAAGTGGCAATTTTTTCATTGCATATTTCGATATAGGGTTGAATACTTATCAACTTTTGTTAAAGCGCCATGAGTAAAATCGTAATCCGGCATCGGAATAAGTCCAAAAGCGTCATAAACGTTTTTACCATTAACGGGATTACAAGATTCGTTTCTTTCGGGATTACGAGATTCGTTTCTTTCGGGATTACAAGATTCTTTTCTTTTGTAATTACGAGATTCTTTTCTTTCGTAATTACGAGACTCATCTTCGTTACTCTCCCGTGACTTAATCACGGCTTGCTAACTACCGGTTGCATTGTGAAATACGATATTCCTAGGTAGTTTATGCGATGAAGATCCAGTCTGTGTGTCTGTGTGAAAACACGATAACTCAAATAATACTTGGCCGATTGGCAACAAATTTGATACACAGGTACCTTTGGACTAACCGCTCGTATGGAATTGAATTTCAGCCTCCTGGATCAAACCCTTCGGGGTCAGTCGGTCAAAGGTCGTTTATGTAGCACCACATTTTTATTGCATAACTCGATAGAGTCACACCATAGGTCAATTCATAACCCCTGGGGCGCTGAGGGTCGCAAAAGATCACATGCATTGTAAATAGTTCTAACTATACTGGTAGTTGTACGTATGGGTATAGTTACCCTTCTCGTTTTGCGTGTCACTAAGTATGTTAACATTTTAAAGGTCACCAAGTCGCAAGCAAATCATTTTAAAGGTCAAAATGACTTCATATTTGGGGTCCTTGTTAATTTATTTGGGAGGTATTTGTTTGTTTTTTCGAAATTTGATTACATAACGAATTTATAGACAAAACATTTTTATGGTAACCTTTTCATCTGTAATGTTAAAAATGTGCGATTATGGAAGTTTTTAAAAAATAAATCTGTTATTTAACCGAATTTCGAAAAAAAATCCCCTCCAGATAAATTACCAAGGACCCCAAATATGAAGTTTCAGCTCAATAGGTCGAAACTAGCAGCGCCAGAGCAATCCCGCCAAAGTAACTGACCATTGACCGCTCGTACTGAAAAAGTTTCAAAAACACGTTTGAATTTTAAAATCGTCATTTGACTTCAAAAGGAATGCTAAACAATCTGGCATTTAGGAAATTGAAAAAATTGAACATAAAAATTTCATTTTCACAAAGCTGCCGAACGCACCCATTTGATATTGCCGAGCAAATGATTTCGGCAAACCGTTACGATTTTTGAAAAACTTGATTTCATATTTTTTTATTGGGTGACATGTAGTCTAATCTTGTGTAACTAAAATTTTGAAACCTTAACAGTAATAACAGTAAATATTTGGTGACATGACCAATGCTGACTTTGCTTGACCGTGTTAGTGTTAGTGGTAGGTAATCGTTAGTGAAACAGAATTCATAAAACTCTTGCTGTTCCGAAGTTATTTATAAAAACTCAAAATTTACAGAAACTATTTTTGAAAAACTGAGCTATTATGGTTTTCTTATTAATTAAACTAGAGCCGCCAGCGGTCATACAAACATTGCCCATTATTTGAAGCCGTTGAAATTCATTATGTATTTCTATCACCTAATAATCTATCTTTATTGCCTTAAATTTACTATTTTGATTACCTAATTTGTACAACTATCATACGTTTTGGCTTTTTGTGATTATTTTTCTCGTGTGGACAATCCCCCTAATATTTTTGAAGACTTTCCATCTACGCCTCAAGATCTATTTGTACACAAAACGTTTTCGCAGAAATTCTTTCTATGCAAATTATAAAATCAAATTATTTTTCTGCAAATTATAGGATTTACAGGATAATAATAACAACTCGTATTTGAATTATTCCGCGTTGTTTTTGTTTTCCAAATTTTTAAATACAGTGCATTCTCTATATAAGAACACCATATGGGGAAAGAATTCCTGGTTCCAATATAGAGATGTTCTTAAAGAGGAACAAATTTTAACGTATCATTATTCAAAAACTGCAAGTGATCATTTTGTCTAGATAAATATTACTTCATAACAAAACCGAAATCTTACTAGAAGTAAAATATTTGTAATTAGTAGTAGGCGTTTAACGTAATCGCCTCAACGCAGAACGAATTTTTTGTAACGTGCATACGTATTGTTCAAAACATATGGCTGTTCTTTTATGGAGACTATTTTCAATGTGATTGGCACTGCAGGTTCGGTTCTGGGACTTTCTTATATGGGGGTGAACTTGTCACTTGTAGAAAGTTATACTTAAATTGAGTAAAAATAACACTCAAAGATGAAGGGCGGTTCTGCAACATGTTGTTAGGGAGAAAGTGCACAGTAATTTAAAATGTTGTGGTTTCAGGGCTAAAATTTTGAAGATTTTTAGCCGTTAGTCAACACTCAAAGATCTTTTAACATACCATTTTCATTCGTTTGTTTTTATAAAATCTATTGTTTGCCAACATTTAATTGTTTTATTAGACTCTCTTATATTTTGACTTCGACTAGTTTGTACGTCTTTATGTATCCTCACTTATATATTTTATTAATCTAATTTGCATCTGCCGTAACCTTTGCTAACGGTGCGATCACTCCAAACTTCTTGCAGATTTTGTATCTACGCGTTACCAGTTATAAAGTATTAATATCTGTCGCGTTATATCTGCACTGCGGAACTTTTAAACGAATAAAAAGAAATAAAATAAAAAATAAACTTTTGTCTGTACAAATAATATGCTAAAATGTTAAATTGTTTTTGTGTAGCCATTAATAAAATGTTAAAGTGGATTACTTAGGCACATGTGAGTGACACGGCTCGCGATTCTATTGTATATTATTCATAATTCAACATATATGTAACTCTTTTATCCCAAAATTCGCATTTGAATCTTCTCTCGTTTTTGTTGTTTTCCAAAGTTTTAAAAGTTTAGAGTGTTGAATTTTAGGGCTGCAGTTTTGAAGATTTTAAGGCGATGTTCATCAATGAAATCTTTGCATAATATTACCATGTAACATGCTATTCTCGTTTGCTTGTTTTTAAAGGTTTTTTCCTCACTTCAGTTTTTACTTGTATTTAACCGAATTGTGACTTTTAAAGGAGTTTGCAGTTTTGATTGAAGTTACACTTAAAATGAAATTCGGACTTGTGAATACCAAATTTGCTTGCATTTGCACATATTCTCATTTTTATTTAATATGTAATTTGCACATTTTTACTTAATTGATTGATTGTTATTTCATAATTTTGGTAAGCTGCCTAGTCAAAATTTTGCTAGATTCGTGATGTAAGCGTCCGGCTTTACTACTATTGACTGCACTAATTTTCAAAAAATTCCAATATGGAAAATTTAAATATGGGGTTTTTGGTCATAACGTTGGACAGAGGTCCGACCAAAGCGAGGTTCTTTCAGATTCGTGATCTACGTGCCGAGTTCTATCTGCATATCAATTTAATTTTCACGAGATTCTAGTGTGGAAACTATTTTTGTGCAAATTATAGGATTATAGAATAAAAGAGAGTACGACCATGTTTTAAACTTAACTACAGTGCACTCTTCCAATAAGAACATCCCATATAAGAACACCTCTCTTCAAGGACAGGCTGTTGCACCGCCCTTCAGTTTTGCTTGTTATTTGCTCTATATAAGAACATCTCTCAACAAGAACACCTCCGTATAAGAACGGCTTTTTTCCGCACCTTCAGTGCCAATTACATTGTGATTTTTACCCCCGTATAAGAACAACTGGCGTTTTATACAAATGCACTTCACAGCATCATATGATTTTTGAAAATTCGAAAACATGCACTAAAAATTTTGATTTTTGATGTTTTGACCTTACAAGAAAGTCAATACATCCATTCCTTATTCGGTAACTAAACTGAATTGTGAGAACTACAACTCAGTCAATAAATACAGCTTTCATATACCCTAACACTCCATATAAGCACATGTGTTCTTTTAGAGAATTTTTTTGTATAAGAACACCTCCATATTAGAACCAAGGAATTCTTTTTCTCTGGGGTGTTCTTATAGAGAGTGTGAACTGTACATGTTTGTAATAAAACAAATGAAATCGTAACAGTCACTAACAGCCACCGTTAACGGATTGGACCCGAATTCAACACTGAAGGTCATTGGTAATTGGTACCCAATAACATTGTTTGTTAATTTTAAGTTAAATCAGTTTAGGCTAATACGCAGACATTTTTGACCGCTACCCTAATATCACTTATCATCTTCTTGTGTTTTCTTTGGCACATAATTATTTGTAACCATCGAAAGAGAATATATATAAATGTTCGCGAAGCTTTGCTGCCAGTACGAGTGAAGAAAGCTAGAGGGACAATAAGAATCAGTAATTCATGTATTTCCTGCGTATTGTTTTCCGGTCTCTTAAGAATAAATAAATTTTCTCAATGAAAACTTCCGCTTACTCAGCAGGCTAATGGTATAGCAAAGATGATTCATTAAAATACGTTACTTATAAATATGCTTACAACTCGCCACATTAAAAGATGCAGAAGCCATCCTCTTTACATTGAATTTTCAGTCTCTAAACTGCACGGTTACAATAATTAAGTGAAAGCAATCAACAGTAAAAGAGATTTTCAGACAGATATAATATGAACGCATAAAAATCGGAAACGGAGCATTATAGGAAACTATGCGCAACGTGAGTACGTGGCTCAAATTTTTAACTAGCAAATGTGCATTTTATTTAAAACATGACCGAATTCGTTTTGCTGAACCTAATGTTACCATACACTTATCTTGCTGTGCCTCTTGACAAATCAATAGTTAACATTTTGAACAACTTTCTCGTTCACATCGATGATAAAAGTGCACATAATTTTTATGCATTTAGGTAGGTTATAATATTGTCGATTGGAGTTGATTATGTAGGCTTTTGCTGCGAATGTTTAGGCCTGCAAAATGACACAGTATTGGTGTGGCAAGCGCACATCTATTTGCCACTACCAAAAAACCTCTATCATTAATTAATGTATCCTTAAATCTCATCTCGACTTTCGACTCGACTCATGTCTCCTTGTCATATATATCCTCTTTTAAATGCCTTTTCTACCTAAGTACTACCAAAATCCATGAAACGAAGTACACTTATAAATCTTGATTTCTGCGTGCTGGAGATAACGCAGAAGCATCTCACTATCTCTACTTGTTCCCTTGAAGAAAATATTAAAAATAATAAATTTTTACTGTTTGACTCCAGTCTGCAAAGTGTATATAGGACTTACCTTGCGTTTGCGACATGCCTCTTCTGGCATTAGCAAAGTATCCAAAAAGTATTCATGGAAGTACATGCCATGATCAGATACTTCATCCGAATGCAAATCATGTGAATCGGAAACCTTCTATAAATACATACATACCTTCATTACAATACAAGAAAATCAAGAAGTATTAGCAACTCAAACGCTCTTTTTTGAATGCATAATATCAAATATGAGTCAAATTAGTTATTGTTATGAAGAGGAGGAAGAATTATTTTGGCACTCGATCATAGGAAATATACAGCCCAAATGACGATCACAACAATTGTGTTAATATGTTTCTAGAATATAGTTATTATTCGAAAGACTTAAGGATGCGATTCCTTTAAAAACATCTAATGAGTACTGCTGGATTACCAGATAACTTCCAAGTTACCAAACGAATCCAAACATATAGATACATTTTTTAAACAATGACAACCTTGTATTTTATCATTTATTTTTTAAATTAAAAATGCCTGAAACGGTGGGATTTCATTGATTATAGTAAGTTTGCTTGGAAAGGTTCAGGAAAAAGTTTTGTATAAAGTAAAACAAAATGTAAAGGTTCTTTACGTTGTTCACTAACTTTTGAATCTCAAAACTATTTTAATTAATGTTCACCGTCTTGGATCATCTAGTTGTGAGTTGTGATACGGTTTTTAAAAAAAACTCTTCTATTGTCAATCAAAATCGTTACGAAAATCTTAGAACATGCTTATGTTATTTTGTACAAGAATGCATGAAATACCATGTACCATTATACTAAATTATGGGTCCATCTATTCAACTGACTATATTGGAAATTCCATTCATTGGTTCCAACGCAACGGGCAGATGCGTAAGCTGGAGAAAACAGCAAGCTTCATTCTACATCGCCCAAAAAGGTTACAAATGTTGCATGCATTGAAATACTACATACTTGATCATTTGTGTTAAGTGAGCTTTTTTATCCATTCATCTAGCATCTAGCAGTTCAGTATGCAAAAGGGCATATATGCCAGCATGACAAAAGAGCCCTTCAAGGGTAAGCAGTTTGAAGCAATATTTCAGAGGACGTAGCTTTCAAACTTTTAGCCACAAAAATCAAACTAACTTTTAAAATCTATGACTACCCGACTCAAGATGTTGATTTTATTCTCTCATACTGCCATTACATTGCTTTAAAAAACTTATACGCTCATCTGCAAAGAGTGAGGGGTCCAAAATCATGAACCAGTGCTTTGTGCTTTCTAGCTATGCATTGTTGTAGCGTAATTATTATGAGTAAGTATAATGGGTTATATCATGGATGGAATTTTCAAACGATATACATTGTTAGGAACAGACACGTTCGTAACAGTGTACATTGCGTTACTGCAAAGAGATCAGATTCAAAGTGCTCAGCAGTACCTACTCCTATTATTCTCTTTTTTCTCACTTCAGCTTCACAGATAACACACTCACATCAACGCAATATTTCTCTGGGGATTCCTAATATCTTTCACGTAGCATTATTCGACATACACAGTTGCATACAACTTCAACAATGTTTTAGCATTCTCCTTTTCTGAACGTGCACATGTAGATGGATGGATGCCTTTATGCTCTGTAATTTCATTTAGTTCGCAACACCAACAGGGAAGATTCAGAACCACATAATGTACGGGGGTGCAGACCAATATCCATTCCGTTCAGTCAGTAGACCAGCAATAGACAGAAACTTGAGAGTACGCAATGTTTTTCTTCTATACACTTCTCTTACTCTTTTGCTGGTCTCCACTATTCTTGCTGGTGATATTGCTGGTTGAAAGTACGGAATGGATATTTGTTACATGCATGAACCCAGAATAGAGCTGTTGAGGAGAAGAGCGAGAAAGGAAGTGAGTGAATTCTGTCTTGGTGCCGCTGCAGAAGAGCGACTCACTCTTCGGAGAGCATTGATACGTTCACTATGAGAGAGTTCCGAGCTTTAGCAAAACATAAAAAGAAAAGTTTTCTGCATCTTTGGTGAAATCTTGACACTTGACCTAATTCTATAGTTTGTAGGCTTTTGCAGCTATTTTTTGCGTGCTTTAAAACAGAGCGGTGGACATTGTTCACGGAGAACATTTTGTCAACCTGTGAAGACATAATTAAGAGAAAATAAGTTAGTAGTATATACTGTCGTCACAGTGTAATGTAACTGTTTTTCTCCCCGTGATTGTCCACATTCAACTTGTTAAGTTTGTTGACAGTGATTTGTTCTCTAACTGTTTAAACATTGACTATCATAGCAATATAAATATATACATAAGTTGTCCAGGAAGTGCAAATTTGTGAATTACTGGAGAATCAAGCATCAAGATTTGTGTAAGTAATACATACATTGATTTTAGCCTCTTTTACAAGTTCCTATAACAAAACCGGTAAAAATCTAGGCATTCTTCTGTAGATAAGTATTTGCATTGATTATATTGTATTTTCACCGCTTTTGTTGAAAAAACTGGCTTGCTTTCCAGTTAACTATTCTCTTAATTGGTGAATGCATTGTTAACAGTAGAGCAGCTAGCTGCAAAGTAATATGTTACAAGTGCAACTGCAATCTGTGCAAGATTATATGCCATTCTTATAATTGTGCATTTCATGTGCCAATCCTCCAGAGGGAGTATACCTGGAGTAGCTATAAAATCAGTTTCCGAGAAATAAAATCGAATGCTAAAAAGCATATGTTGGGCGAAAGGTATTGCAAAACACAGGTGAGGTGTATGAGTAGTGGACATGGGAGTTGAAGCTAGTAGGGAAATAATTAAAATAAACGGCACTGCCTCGTAACTGCCATTATGTGTTTGCGTACCAAGCCAAGGCCAGTTGAATCCTTTACATCATTTTAACCGTTCACCAGCCTATGCATAACAGCATGTAAAAAGCATTTCTAGCCTCATGGCAAGTGCAGCCCTAAGTATAGACATGCTGTATAGTAGTCACATGTGTGTTCTATAGTCTATGAGACCATGAGGATGGTGGTGGTGAGTATGGAATTCCATTAGTGTGTGTATAATGTAATCACGATCGGCTTAACGTACATTATGCAAACTATCATTGTGAATGTTTTCTTTACTAAATAAAGTCTTCGTCACCATCGTCTCGTCACCAGTTGCGAATTGAACTTTACATTTGAGGACGTTCTCTACACTTTTTTCATATGAATTGTATTATTTATAGACAATTTCGTTTAAAGGACATATTGGAAGAAGCGTCTGTGTGGTTATTCCATCGTTTATTCAGAGCAGAGTACACATAAATATATAGAATATTATGTAGGTTTAACATGTGTAAATATTTTTTCCCTTTACACAATCCAATCTCAATCATGATGAATGAATGAAAGGCTATCACTCTCATTATTTGTTGTAATATGGTATACCAGCTATACCAGCATGCTCATACTATTATGAAGAGATTGTGTTCTACGGTTGTATCTGCATTGCAAAATGGGAAGGTCTAGTAAAACTGTCTACTTGCCTTGCTATACTGCAGAACAAACGGTTGATTATTGTAAACAAATAAATCAGTAATGCTTCGATACTGATGAACTGAAAGCATAATTTCAGACAAGGTAAGCGTTAAGATATTACTTGCTGTTTTGATAGTTATTTTTTCTCGTTTTTAATTTGTTTGCTGTGATGGTGGTGATAATAGAACTGATGATGTCCGCGTACATGTGCATGCATACATTAATACATTGCGGTAGTGTTACTTACTGCTACATTTATGGGAAAGTATTATGTAGTAAACAAGGATACTACAACTACTACCGCTATTTACATAAGTAGCATTGTCATTGCCATTTATATTGCAAACTATTTTGCTAAATTGTTGTTGTTGTCTGCTTATGCGAAAAAGGAGTAGCAAGAGCAACAGCGCAGCATCCTCGTCGTCACATCGGAACGCGCAGTAAGTTAAGTTCATACCATGGCCGCTTTAGTCAGCAGCAGACAGGCAATGATTTGGGTTTGGACATGTAGAGATGTGACCTACAAACCTAAATACTCAGCTGAAGCTGCAATCTCAAGATGATGATGATGATGATTACTATGACGATGATATGATGAGAGCTAACTTTTTCATAAGTGTTACTGTTATCCTTATCATCATCATTATTACAATAACAGCGTATTACACTATAGATGTTCACACAGCCACGTTCCTGTGTGCAGTTATAACAGCGCGTAGCGTGCACCATTTCCTATGAAATGAATGATGATGCTGTTCTTTTGCTGCTGCATAACACAGCTATAGTAAATATAGGCGCTCATAGAAAACAAATAGTGCTACTTTTGTTATTGACTATGACGATTGTAGCCGTGCACTTGCGATTGCGAATCCTTGCACGGGTTAAAAAATTCCATTGCCTGGGCTCCCACAACAAAATACCTTTCACTGAAACACTTTTGCTATTGCAATGGAATAAGCTCTTATATATACGTGTATATATATAGTGTGTGCAAGGTGCAAAATTGACATCACTTTCAAATTTTTTTACATAAGTATCATTGCAAAATGGTTGATCATGGTTCTCATTCATTTTTCAATGCCGTTTTTAAGTATATTACGTCAAGTACATTACAAATGTAATAGTAACGCTGTATGTTATAACTTCAATGCAAAAGCCGTTATATTTTATTACGTCAACTATGCGTGCGGAAATGAGTGTGAGTTAATAAATTTTTGTAGGACTATTGGATTTTTTCCCATTTTAAAAGATTTGTCACGTTCAAAATCAGAAACCGGCTAGTTAAAATTTCTTTCTTGTCAGCAAGCTAAATACTTATGTATTTTTTCTGCTTGTATATGATTCGAACGTTATATGCAAGTGCAACTAAAAACACATCAGTATATAGTCAATAAACATTATTATGGTAACGATTAAGAAGGACAAGCTGACATTTTATTTAAAATATATGTTTTTTAACAAACGCCTTCATCAATTATGAAAACGGATCATTCTTATTAATGTTGATATTTTTACTTTCGAATTCGGTTCATCAACATGACTTGTATATGCTGTTTTCAACTTACCTACTCAACAATAGACAAAGGGGGACTGCAGTGTCCGTTATTGCTTTACATCGGCTTCAGTAAGCATTCTTTTATTTTCAACAGTTAAATTTTTTTTGTTCAATTTATTTTTCAAATATAGTAAAGAAGAAAGCTGGGAGCTCCTCTAGCACACACTGGCTACCTATCCCTTCTACCAATAGAAATCAATAATATCCATTAAATATAGTTTTTCATCATATGCAAATATATAAGAAGGAAAATTTAATCATAGCATGTTATTTAAATTTGCAAAGTAACATTTAATCAGCGCCTCGCTTTGATGCTCATCATAAAAAATCAAGCAGTCAACGCTGAGGATGTTTTTGCAACAAGTTTTTGCAACATCATAAAATACTAGTAATGTAACACGTTTTCAAATAAAGCATGCGTCAGTTCTCTCCTGCCTGTATTTTACTTATTACGCTGTTATAGCTCCTAAACTCTATGAATGAGTACATATTTTTTAAATAAAACTTTGCAGCGTTTGGGTATTTTCTTAATAAATAAAAAGACTAGACAAATATTTTTCTACAAACTTAATGCATACAGAAATACAGCAAACCTATAATCAAATTAAATAGTTGATGCTATAACTGATATTCATAATCATATGATAATAAACGTTATATTGTAAGTCATTTAAATGTATAGGTACACATAAATACATGCCATTTATCATAAGTTACTATATAAAACAATGGAAAGGGAACTTTCGTCAAAAAAGTAACGTAAGTATGAACATGAAATAAGAACATCGTTAAATGTTAGTACATTTTCTGTGGCGTAGATCAGTAATCGAGCATCATAGCGTGCATTACGAGTGAGTGTGCAAAAAAAGTAACATTTTTGCAAAAGTATAGGCATGCAAAGCCAAGCCATGTACATTATATATTTGTACACTTCACTATTTACTGTGTAGGCATTCGCAAAATTGCAAACTTTTACCCATCAAAAAGGACTAAAATATAATGAATTAATGGGTGTGGTAAGAGTCCATTTCCCTTGGCAGACCAAGCAAAACAATGCAAAATGAACACCGTATAAACAAATACGTACTGCGTACAGGCAATTGTTTCGGTACCTGCACTTCGTTTTGCACATGCTACTATCATTATCAACGTTTTACCACTATACTCATATTATAGATCAGACAGGCAGTGCACACCTGTGTTAGCAAACGGGATTATTCTTTTTTACTAGCATTAATTTTTCAAAGACATTTTGGAACTTTTTGAAATGAGATGAAAATCGAAAGTAAATTTTTGAAATACAAAGTATACGAACTTCTTATGAAATGTAGTCTAATCTGATTCTTGAACTATTATTTGGTATCGAAAAGTTGTAGATTGTGGAGTCTAAACCAAAAATAATTTCACCAGAGAATTTCCTATATATTTGCTAACATTTTTTGTCTGTTAAAAAAGCTGATATAATCATTATGGCAATATAGACCACACATAAACATTATAGCCATTCATTCATAATTGTATTGTATTGGTGCAAAATTAGAAATAATCAAATAAAAGCAAATAAATTTGAGCAAAATTTTAAGAAAAAAGGAAAATTCTATTGGTATACCAAAACTAACGAAAGAATTCATGGTCTCACAATAGTACATAAACAAAGTTAATTGGGGATCAAACGCTTCAGTTCATCGTCAGCATCATCATCTGCTTACAAACCACATACATCCTCCGTTGTTGATGTAATCTATTCTAGCTAATGATTTTCTTTTCAACCCCAAAAGGTGGTTACTCTGAAGTAACCCACTACTTCTTTTATGTCCATCCATAATAACAATGTTTTCAAATCACACACATGTACATCCATTATTTTGCTGGCCAGAGCTCACACGCCTCAAGCTTATAAAAGATATATTTTAAGCAGTTTAGTTTTTAAAAAGTTGATACACCAACAAGATTGTGTCCATACATATACTATAATTTTTTGCTCTGTTCTCTCTGAGTCGTTGTTGCGAAGAGATGTTGGCATGCTGAAAAAGAAGAGTTCATCGCATGTCAATGTTTTCACATAATTTTTATGTATAGCGAGTAGGTATATAATATATATGCATACATGTATGTATATGTAATAAAAAACGTGTGTCTACAACCCTTTTGGAGAGAGCTAGTATTAACGAAGAAGGGGAAAGACCGTACACACATTAATATTTAGGGATTCCATTATATGTATCTATGTCTATAGTATATTATAGATCTTGCTTAGCTTACAACTGGTACTGGTTTACATTGTGATTAACCTCTTCAATCTGTCTCAACTTGTCCGAAAAACGCGTAGAAAGTTCTCTGTGTGTACGGACTACGGACTTTGTTGGATACTGATAACATTATATGGTACCTATGCTATTATTATCATTATTATAGCGTTGACCAGCAGCAGCAGCAAGCAGCACCGAGACCGAACAGCTCAGGTAGCCAGTACAATAGATTACAGCTGTAGGCACTTGTACAATCAAGAGCATTAGCATCCGTCATCGTCATCGGTTCACGGTCGTTCATTTCATGGACACAGGAACCCAAACCTCTGCAAAAAATATTACTCAGAGGCGAAGAAGATTGCCGTTTGTTGCTGTTTACTAGTCAGCGGCAGCATCATCATTAACCAGTGCCAGAAATCTGGTCATGCTTGGATTTTTTTATAGTTGTTAGTTGTTACCAACTACATTATTGGTCCACCACCAGTTGAGTTGTTATGGAGGGTGGTTGGCAGTGGATAGATGATGATAATGCGCTGTTGTAAACTAATCCAAAGGTTCAATGAGTTTTCTCAGGAACAATCTATTGTTACAACATGGTTTTAGCACTCTATTAGCATTACTGCAAGAAAGCATTGACCACAAAATTTCTTCGGAGTATGTTCTACAGCAAAACCTGGCAGTGTGAGACTATGTTTATACAATACCGTTGCCATTTTCTTATTCGGTTGGATAGGTTATATTTTTACGCATGATTCATCAAAAATATCACGTTTATCAACCCCTCGTCTCCTATAAAACTTTAATACAACACGAAAACCAGTAGAAAACAGCATTTTTTTGCATTGTCAATTTTCACTCAAGAAAATGGCAAAAAGGTTGATGAACACTGCGTGTCGTCATGTGCAGTGGGCCGACGCCTGACCACGTACGGCCTAATTCCAGTAATCTTAACCTGGACAACTAAATGATTCTTATCATAGCAGATGCATAATTAACAACGAATACAATTAGAGTCAAAAGTTTGTAAAAACAATTCCAACGAAATATTCTCTAACCAGCTGCTTCTATGTATAAAACAATGAAAATGAAATAATATAAAGCGAAAGAGAAATTAGAATAGGAGTAGCGAAGTTTATAGAATATTTATACATAAAAGTTTGCATCCTTCCTTTCCCAGAACTGTTTCATAAGAAGACACATCCTGCCACTCACTCAGTCAGTCAGTTTGACTTTTTAGTACGTAATCATTACTACACATATGCTCAAACTACACGTTCAACGTCAATAATTGAACTCACTGGAACTGGAGTACAAAAAGAGTTGAGAGTGATGACGACGATGGAGTCATTGCTTTATCATCGTCGTTCAGGTTATTTTACTTTGGTACATAAGCAAAGCAAGAAAGCTTTTGTGAAAAGTTGCAATGCATACCACACACACCACTACTATACGACAATACGCTTCGCTTAGGTATGAAAAGGATGACGTAAAAGACATATAGATGCTAGCTTTTACCTATTTCTAATATTACAAATCATGTGTATGCGTTAACGTGCTTATTGTATGAGTCCAGGGATACCGCAGCCAGCAGCATGCTCACGCTTGTTGCCTACGTATATCGCGGTGTGGTGGCGATGATGATGATGATGATGATAAAAAACCGACTTCTTAGACATGAGTGCAAAGCTATTCGTTTATTTTATCCCTCTTCCCACTCTCTACACTTTTTATATTTTTGTGAAGGAAGCAAGGAGCTTGTGTCGTACAATAATTCCATTTCGTATGTAGCAACAAAATCGCAGATAGAAAGATGGATAATGATATACCTACTCTTTTGTGCATAAAATGATCCAAAATCTAACTCTTCCAGCAGCCATTATTCTACGAACCCAAGAAGAAGAAAAAACCCCAAACAATAATAATATTGATACTATGATATATAAGTTGTTGGAATATTTTTGATATATAATATGCGTACTTACATACTTGGTATGAATGTGAATGGGATTGCGAGGACATAAAGCAAATGCATGTACTTATACTACTTTTGATGGAATAAGGCTCATGGTCAATACTCATATTCCCTGTGTACTTGCGAGCAACCGGCAACCTTTTTCCCTCTTAATTCCTCCAATTCAGTTTTTACATGTTCCCTTTTTATTCTCCTGCTGTATGGTCTTTGTCGTTTTATACATGTGTCTTGTATTTTGTTGCCTGCTTTCCTCTTTCGCTAGCTTTTTTTATTAATATGCTATGTGTACTACATATACTAGCACTGGCATTGGTTAAAGAACCGCATCGTAATTCATTGGTTTGTTGGTTGGAAGCTCGGGATTCTATGTAAAAGGGAAAATGCTCTTTGCTTACGTTCGCGTGTCTCAATTCTGTCTGTCTCGTCGGCTGGCTCTGCTAACTGAAGAAGAAGAAGGGGAGCGAGTGATAGGGAGCTCAGGGTCATTGACACTGCTTTCCAAGTGGCGTTCCTCTTTTCTCTCTCTCTCTCTCTCTTTGAAACACGCTTCTCTCCTCAGAATACACTAGGAATAATCAAGGGCTGTTGGATGTAAGTTTGGAATTACCAGGGTACGTGAGACACATCACGTCGCTTTTTCTGGAACCGCCAGTTATAGCTATTTTCCCTTGTTTTCCTCCCGGTGCTTCTTCTTCTCCGTCTCGTTGTTTTCTGGCTGGGGTAGTATTGTAGTAGTAGTAGTTCGTCGCCTGAAAATAGCTGGAAAGAGCGAGACGTAATACCTAAGTAGACTACTATGCCCGAAAGAAAACTATTGCTTTTTGCTTTCTACTGCCATACCACATGCAGTACACTGGTTTGGTGTTACGGTATCAACGGGTATGCATCACTGCTTCTCTGGATCATATTAGGAGAAAAAAGTAGCGTGGAAACAACACACGGATATTTAATGGGAAGGAGCCAACTTAAATTGCTGCATTTCCTCCGTATTATTACTGAAGGAGGAGTATATAATTGATCGTCTGTGAATTTCAAGTTTTATGCAGTTTATTGCGAAAATGGAATGATTTTTTTTGTTGCTTATCGGCATAATAATATGTAAATGCTAAAATACCTCATGATGTACCGTGCATAAACTGCGGTCTTATTTGGCAACAGCAATAACGATCTGTACAGTTAAAACTTGCGCAGCTCCAGTAAAACTGACATATACAGTTGAAATTAGGGATTTGCAATTGCCTAGACAGCATTTTTACAAGCACATTGGAGTCAATATCATTATTAGTAGAAGTAGAAATACATACGGTTTTATGATTGACAGTTACACTTCCTCGTTTTTTGTAAGCTGCACTTACATTATTCTATTCTACTAGCAATTAATGGCAAATAAGTTCCTTAATTCGTGTCGCCAGTCAGATTAGTAGTAATCCTTTTCAGTATAACTGATTTGGGAAATGAGATTCACCGACTGTCAAATCAATGTCGCCTGCTTCGTTAAGTTTAGATACGGTTATCAAGTTCGAAAAAAGCCGAAATTTCTTCAATCCTGCTCCATCAAGTTGAAAGTTTCCTCTTAGTAGCAAACTCGTGCACAGGTTTACTGATCAAACATTTTCTTCATTCAAATCAACCTTTACTAGGTTTTCAAAAAAGCATCCCATACTTCTCCGGTCAATGACTTCCACACGATGAAGGTAAAAAAATATAATGACACTGATATCTATATGCAACGAACATAGTTTACAGAGAAAACTCAACTATGATGAGTGACTTAAATAGATAGTTAACATGACTGGGTTTCTCCTTATCCAGTATCCATACGCACATCTCAT
The DNA here is from genome assembly GCA_034694325.1 of Entomobrya corticalis. Taxonomy (NCBI): domain Eukaryota; kingdom Metazoa; phylum Arthropoda; class Collembola; order Entomobryomorpha; family Entomobryidae; genus Entomobrya; species Entomobrya corticalis. The sequence goes on from JAQFYG010000012.1 coordinate 101,399, forward strand.
GGCAACGCATCGACAAGAAGACTTGATTTCAAGATACGGTAATGTAGACTGGAGTTGTTCAAGCTGCTCATGCTACGTTCCCTTCAACTCACCTTTTCACATTTCCAGCTATTAAAAAGTATATATTTATATAAGCTCACGCATTTTCTTTATACCTACTGACAACAATTTACATTTACAAGTTTACATTAATAATTTGACTGAGATGATGATGACGATGTTATGATCATGCGAGGAAAAATACTGAGCTGAGAAAGATAGGTTGATGATGATGATTCTCTTCTTCTCGGGCCGTGGATTTTTTCAGTTGATGGAAGGAAAGAAGTTCCACGTGCACGTGTCATCCAGTTTTCCTTGTGCAGTCATCTCTATTCTCTTCTTGTAAAGCACATACATGAAACCCTGAAAATATCCAATCGAGTTTATTGCTCCGCTCTCCTCCTACTCCCATTCGTTCTCTTCTCTTTGTATATATGCAGCATATGAACTAGGTACTCCATTTACTGAGCCAACGTTAACTCTAAAACTCTCTCTCTCATTTTCAATGCTTCCTCATTTTTTGTACCTACTTGATACAGACGAAACACACAGTTCCCGGGTGCATCTCGGTATTACAGAAACTTTACAAAGCAAACTAAAATTTTACAGTAATGCTTCTATCAGTAAGTAAGTAGTACCGACAGAAAAGAACCAGCAGGAAAGAGCATCTCGTGGTCGAGCATGTACTACTGTTGTCTGTATACTTTTTTTACCTATAGAGCACTGTTACTCGGCACGGCAGAGTCTATATTTTAAAAGTCATCCACACAGAAGCAAGCCAGTTGAGGGTAACATTTAAAAGGAACATGATACATATACTAATCCACTTTTTGTTTGACATTATTCAGCTGGTTACAGTAACAACATAGGTCAAATTCTTCAATTTACAATTCTGTGGAAAGTATATTATTTAAAATGTTCAAAATTACAATAGTTAACAAATGTAGCTGAATAAATTGATTCTTTCTCCTAGTAATCTTGCAAAAAATGAAACAATGTGTACCAGTAAAGTTATGCAATGATAGATATGCTATTTTATTATTTTGGTATGCAAAGATCGAAGCTAATCAATTAATCGAAACAAGAAACACGATACCTGCTGGTTATTTTAAATGTTTTTATATAATAAGCTAGTGTCGATAAGGATGTATGTCGCATAGTAAACATCATAAAGAAAGTGATGTATGTATGAGTATTTATATTTATACTACACCTTTATGTCACTTTATGACATTTCTGCTGAGACTGATACTCGTGAATGTATACAATTAGCTTTGGAATCATCACTCTAAAATTTTAAAAATGTATTTAAGCGCAAACTTGGGTGAAATGAGGGATTGAAATTATTCAGGTTAGGTTTCACTTAAGCTAACAGCTTAAATATTCAGGAGAAATTACCAATATGCTCAAAATGTGGTAAACTATATTACCAAATTCGTAAAAAAGGGCTGTGAGTTAACATAATTTTTATACAAGTTAAGTGTCTATGATTAAAACTGCTGAGTATAGTTGTGTGTTTAGGTTCAGCATCAGCAATCCGTTATGTAGCGATTTTTACCTTGATATCACTCAAAAGTAGCATAGTGCGTACCAAATGACTCTGACTGACTTGCTTTTATAAACAGTCAACGAAAACCGGCAGCTGGTTGGTTAATATTTCTAAGTGCTAAATTCTTACCTGCTTCCTTGCGCAGAAATATTGACAGAGAAAATGGTCAATGTTTAACAATGACCCCATTTACTTTTTCATGTGTACTTTACGTGTGGTTTTAGTAAACCTTATTTCATTCACACGTATCAACGTATTCGAAATAACAGCCTATCACTGATCTACCTCATGAGAGTATCTGAAGCATTGAAATTAAATAGGACGACCTAATACATGATTTACTTTTTTTTCTCTCTCTCTCATTTCTTATCCTTTCCTTATCATCAAAACCTCTTAATGGCGGTGATGCTGATCTGTGTAGCGCAGTGAGACGTGCCAAACAGGACTGCTTTTGTTATTTAACATACCATACCATTGTGTATTACCAAATGCTAAAAAAGCCAAAGCCTTCCTGTTCGTAATACAGCAACTGCATAGCAATGGAGTGGTGGCGGTGGCTGTGTGGTAGCTTGAAAAACTTCTATATGAAACCAGTACAACATCCGTAACAGCAAAGCTAGCAACTTATTCTACTTTGGCGACGACGAGCTTACGGTTTGACCCACTTTTGAAATAGGTAGGAATTGAGGACTGCAAAACTCGTTACCAAGGCGGAACGCGTTCACTCAAATCGCCATACTGTAAGCTCTGTGTTATGCTTAACATTCCTTCGTTTTTGTCTCAATCTAAGATGCGGTCGCAGAACATTTTGCAGAAAATATCCGAATGTGCTATTATAAAACTCAAGTTCTTTTACTGACACATTATTACCTAACCGAACCTACTTTTTGCTTATTTTCTCTTTCTCTGCCTCTTTTTAACGCTCAAATAGTCTGTTTCATTGTTCATTCTCTTTCCTCAGGAGTAAATTTTTAAACTATGCAAAGTGTGTCTTTGTCTTTCTGTTTGTTCTTTCTGTGTTTTATTTTTCCATTTCCAATATGATCAATTGATCCATGTATTTTTATACTGGTACTTTTAAAACCAAACTGGCGAAATACGCGTAGGGATACCACGCACCATAATTTTGGAGATTGGTATCACAATCTTTTTTGTACTGATCATGGCCTCGCACCATGCAGACGCATTTTTTATGTCCAAAAGCAGCTTCGTGGAGACTTGACATGCGTCATTTTACTCGCTCGATATAACTGCTTTGTGAAGACTGCAAAAAGGGACGTTGGTTGGTGGAGCTGACATGCTCTACGTCAGTAAATTGTCTGGAAGAGACAACATCCACATTTTTTTTGCAGAGAAGTAGATGCAGCTACCTTCGTAATCATCATGATGTGAAAATCGTAGTTATACAGAGGAGGAGGAGAGCTTCTGCTAGAACTAGTGTCTGTCTGCCTCATCTCTTCGAATTTTGCAGCTAATATAGGTAGGGAAGCACTAGTTGAATGAAAGCAGAAAAAGGTGATGCATACATCATTCAAAAATTCCAAAAAGCTTTCCACGAATACCAGGAAATTTACGATTAGAATAGGAAGACAGAAGGACTCTCAACACCCTTCCTAAAATTTTTTTACTTTCTCTGACATCTGTAGTAACAGTACTTTTAGTAGTATCAAAAGCATGCAAAAAGTGCTTTTTTCTTGCCCACTGCGTACTTTTTTACTCTATTCCTTTCATATATAAATATATTATGACGTCTGGTGGTAGGAGAAAGGAAGCCGTTCAATGTCTGCTGCTGCTGCTGCTGGCTGTGGGCTTGCAGTGAGGATATGGTCTGACCTACTTAGTTTTTTCTTCTTCAACAAAACGCCAGACCAGATTTTTAATGCTATTCTTGGGCCGTCTAGCTATTTTCAGTGCTGCAAAAAAGTAATCCGACCAAAAGGGAGAACTATATACTTGCTCTCTTACCGTCAACTATGATATCTATAGTATTTTTTTCTTATAATAAAATGCTGTTATATTGTACTACTTATACATTGTATATTTCATTATGATGGTTTCGACGGCACGGGTAAAAGAGTGAGGGAACTACTATGAAAGTCTTAAAAGTTTCTTCCACACCATAGCTAGTTACATGCACGTAAAAACACGGACGCTGCCGGTTTTAGCGAGAATGCAAAATGGCAAATGGCCGCATGAAAGTTCTATATAGTAGGTCGTGTGCGTTTCCTCTTGCTAGGAGGGCTGCTACCACATACTTCCACTACCACCACTACCGGCTCTGTCTCCACAATTTTTTTAAATGGCCTTACCGAAGAACTCTGACAAAAGCTCCAACATGAAAGCCTTTCCCTGTGTCTGTATAAAGTGTGAGCCATCACATTCTTCCTAACTTTTTGCAGCTAGAGCTCTGCTGTCTGTTGTTCCATAAATAGTGACGTTGAAACTATAAATTTCGTCAATGCTGCTGTTGTAGTTGTATGTGGCCTTGTGCACACCTATCGTTGAAAAGAAAATGCAGGCATTAACAGCATAAAAGGCCGTCAGAGGGAATTAGATATTGTAATGGTAAAGCACTGCGTGCTACCATGTCTGAGGCGGTAGATTCCACCTCCTTATCCATTACTTTCAATGTGCATGCAAGAAAGATGATTATTATTTTAACATTTTCTAGTAAAGAACTCATTTTTATGCTGTTTATGAAAACTATATAATGGGCGCCTACGTAAACTAAAATAACAAAAGTAAAGGTTATTATCAAAATTAATGCGAAAAAATTTGTATTAGATATAAAGCTACTGCTACAGTTACGGTGCAGTAACAAATCAGCAACCAAAATGTCTGACAAGTGTTAATACTTAAGGCCAAAACTTGAGTAACTTTCATCGGGTCTATTAAAAATATAACAGTGGGTGATATTGCTTATAGAAGGAAATATTCACAATTACACAATATGTACACAATAGGTTAACATGGTGTGCCAGACATTTTCTATAGGTAGGTAAATAAGTAGGTAAATGTAAACTTCTACTTGCGAAAGTTCTCCTGCTGTCTGTCGGTCAAATCCTAACCTCGTCGGCGATCACATTAGTTGTCATATCATAATACAATTTAATATATCAGATTTAAGCACTCAGTGTCGATCTTTTCTTCTATTCACCTTGACAGAATAATCAAATTTAAAAAATAGATGTTGCAACAGACACAGACAGAGATGTAAAAACATGATCGTAACACATTGTGTCTGGTGTGGTATTTCCCGAAACGAATGCATATAAAATCAAAACCGTCGCAAATGCAGAGACCCTCCTTTAACATTGACTATTTAGATAATGAGAAGCTTGTTATATGGGACACGAGGTGATAATGATGATGATTTGCTATTTCCTCAATATGTTTACTGTCAATTTCTCTCATCTCAATAATAGTTTTCTTTTTATATAATATATACGTATATTTATGTGAGATCAGCTAAAATATGAATACATAATATTATTAAAGCTAAATATTATATTTGATGGACAAATAAATACATTAGCAAATGTCAATTTATCAAGCGAGAAACGATACGCATACTAAATATTATCAATCTAGGTTTTTGTGCTTGTTGAGTTACACTCTGTATAAAAACGATAAGGCCACCTCAGAACACCAAGTGTTTCTGAGCTCACTCCCAAACATGATGAGTCATTGAATGTGTAATAATAGCAATGTATAGCCCTAGGTGTGCGCCACCTACCTACATATTTTAAAATTATTATTCAACCATCTACCGGTCACAGTGATATCAAGTATAAAAAT
>JAQFYG010000013.1:0-104851 GCA_034694325.1 Entomobrya corticalis
TTATCATCTCCCATACACGTTGCTACTGACAACCGACATTGAAATCAAAAAAGTTATTTCATACATTCTACTCCACACCCCCTCCAATAAAATGCATGACAAACACAGCATCACGTAAATATGTACATGTCAAAGCCGCCTGTCACTCAACCAGAAATAAAATCCTATATTTACCAGATAGTTTACAAGATAATTTAACTTTAATTTTAACTTTAACTTTAACTCACGCCATAAAAATAAAACCGTTCGTACGAACAAGTACAAACTATAAAAAAACTACATTTTTGTTCGAAATAACTCATCATCATTATTATAATAATACCAACACCAATCGTCTCTATATCTATCTGAATCATAATATTATAGCCTTCCCCCAATTTCTAGCTCAAAATTTTTTATGTCAAAGTATTAAAAAATTTATTGTGCTCGCAACTTTACTTTACAAGCAACTCAGCATTTAATATTTACACAGCTCTTTCCCATTCCCACCCCTCATGTTTCACAGCGGAAGCTTTATCTTTTGACCACTGGTCACTGTCATCTTTATATACTCATCATATAACTTTATCACCAAATCACCAGCAGTATAAACTAGTTTTACTTAATATATTTTTCTTCTTTACATCATTATTACATGGACATGGACAAGCTCTTAAAAAAATGATCATGCAGAAAAATGAATTGTTCAAGTTCACACATTTCACACATTTTAATGACTTTCGCACACAAGTTGATATAATATATTTATCATTAGAGCAATTTAACTTGGAAACAAGAAGAAGGATGCTACCTTTCTGCTCTGCAATTTGCAATATTTTGATACTAAACCAGAAAAAGGGGAATATACCAGATAATAATACTTTGCAATTTTACTGAAACTCCGCCACTGTTTGATGCAGACTTTTTTTTAAAGACACGATATTATGCATTTTTTATTACAACGCTCTATTGCGTTTTTTCAGACAATTTATTTATATTCTTTTGAACACGACGACGACGACACGCATTCAAAATGGATGAATCATCAACGCCAAAAACTACAACAAACGAAAAGCGACCGCGTGGTGGATATATGAATTGAATGGATTTTTAGTCTACATGCAGGGATCGGTATCGTATCCACCTTATCAACGTCCTCCCCCTCCTCCTCTTAAACATCGTCACTTCGTCACTATTTTTTTGTCAGATTTATAGGTGGCCTAGCCTAGATACTCAGGCAACATGAAAATTGGCCCATTATAAAACAAAATCCCCTCCTTTTCTTTTGTGGAATTTGCTCAAAACTCACAGAAGCTGAATATAATGTCGTTACTAAATGCATTTCACAAAATAAAAACTGAGAACAAAAAGAATCAAGTTTCAAAAAATTATCGCCCATAATATTTTTTAAAGTTTTAAAATAATAATTTTTTGCACAAAAAAGCATGCAATAAAAAATATATCTGTTGCGCTGAGCGTTTCAAATGCAATCATGACATTTAAAGGACGATATTATTATGATGATTGTTTGACGGTCAAACAAAAAGCTTTAAAAAATATACTTTACATTTACATCACATTATTATTTATTGTTGAAATTTGAAATGCAATTCAAAAAATGGGGGAAAACTAAACTGCCTATATAAATATTACGATCATTGTATATATATTATTTAAACTGTTCAAACTTTAAAGTTTAAACTGCTAAAATTCTTTGTGAAAAAATTTTGTTATTTTTTTGAAAAGGGTTTACACTTTACATTTTATATAAGGATAAGTGGCAAAAAAAGACGAAGAAGAGAGTGATGAATGATATGATGGATGACTAATCCCAAAATCCAAAAACGTTTTTCATCTCTCACAATCAGTTAATTTAAATGGTTATTTTTCATTGCTCATTTTAATATTATGGACGAAAGTTTTATAAGCACATGCATTACATTTATTTTACATTGCATAATAAACATCACACAATATTTTTCTATTGAATCATAAACTAAACTAAAGCTTGTTATAATGATCCTTATGATTGTTGGCGATATTTTTATTCATTAAATAATATTATGATTTGAATCAATAACAAAATATTACTGCATATTTATTATAATGACTCATGATTCATGTACCTTTTGTTTTCGTTTTTTTAACGTGTCCATTGTCCGAACCAAAATTGTTCAGTTGTATTTTTTTATGCAATCTATATAAGATCCAAGTACTTTTTTTGAACTTTCAATTTCTCTTTGAATGATCTCTTTTAAATAATAATGATGTTGTCAAATTGTCAACAATTACTTGTTTTGCATGCTTCTTTAGTAGACTTAATTAAACCGCTTTCTTTAAAAGTTTATTAGGTAAATAGGTAATCAAAGTACCTAATTCGGTCTAGTTCCATTCTCTAAATATATAATTCAGTACGACATGCGACATCACACCTGTAATGCATCTTTCATCTTTATTGCATTGCACTCATTAAAGTCACGTGCCATTTATTCTAATCATTTCATCTATCATATACCCTTTTATACTATATTTTTATTACAATCATCAGAATCAGAGTAATAATCATCATCAGACCATCAGTCCCCAATAATTTACAATTAATAAACACACTACATAGTCAACCTTTTTCTTTAGATTTAGATAATCATCATCTGCAAACTGCAATGCGCCATCATGTCTAAATTGCAGGTGTTGTTCTAATCTAGTATCTAGCTTTTCAAAAACGAAACCTGCAAGCACCTGTGTAATAACGCCTATTATTCTTGTTTTCACAATGTCCATGCCTAAAAACATGTTCCTTGCCAAAAAAAACCAAATCAAAAAGGTAATTAACGGAAAAACAACGAATAAAAATGAAAAACGATCTAAATAAAACAGTAAATAAATTAGATGCCCTATCAACATCACCATTTTTTATTCTAGCCTGAATCCAATTTTCCATGAAAAACGACTGCGGCAAAAAACAAAAAACGGCAATCCCCGTTTCAATCTTCCATCCAAGTTACCTGCCATTGCCAACTGCCAACAGTTTTCTTTCATCGCCTTCAACTTCAACTTCAACTAAAAAAGATTACCCATCCAACAAAAAAAATTGTGCAGACATCCTGAATCCTGGTATATCTCCGGTGGTAACCCTTTCACTGCATTGCTTCAACTCAACTTCAACTTGAACGAAACTCCTACCACCTATTCTACTGCTTTTCTGCCTTTCTGTCAAAAGAATACCTGCATTTTTTCTACCTGTCAAACGACTCCAACTCACACACAAGCATAAAATCACATAAAAAAGACCTCGACATCTAAAAAAAAATACTACCAACTACCAAGACCAAGTTGAGTCAACCAGTCGGTTAAACAAAATAAAAGGCCGACGGGTTTCCTGATGCTGAATGATTTCCAAGAAAATGTAGGTGCCGTTTTTAACGCGTAAGTTTTTGGATATACGCAACGGCGGCGGTGGTGGCTCTAGAGGAATGACGTGTTCTTCTTTTTAGTTTTTTTTGTAGTACCTCAACCTACACAACTGGTTTCCCTTTCTTTCCTGGAAATCGAAATGATGATTTGAGATCAAGTCCGCTCTGATGAAATTGTGAAACATGAGCATAGTAAATAATATGTAGACTAGCTGCTACTTCTATTAGAATATTTTTTTTATTAGAAGACTTTTTTAATAAGTTGTTTTAGAATGAGATATCTCATGTTTTATACATGACATATGGATTATGGAAAATAAAACGAAATCAAGTCAGGTGGAAAACGTCCTCCTATGATTTAATTAATTTTCTATGCTGTAGGTATTGATGTAGAAAAAAATATGTTGAAAAGATCCTTGAAACTTTGGAGATTATTATTATTGGTTTCAATTCAAGTGTGTAGTTGCATATTATAGAGAGCGTCATGTCATTCATGAATGTCATGGGAAATCATGTAGGTTGTAGGTCCTTCATAAAGACTAACATGTTATTACTTTGCAGGTACTTATAATATAAAGCCTTTGTTCTTTGTAGCTCTGAGCCTTTTTGCAAAATTACTTTGTTCTTATTGATTCCATCCTGAAACCTTTTGTAAATTAGATAAGTAATTACATATATCATTTCCGATGATGTCAGAAGCACAAGCTTCTTCGCAAAATTATTTAAGCCGGATCTTCATCACAAAAATCCTTTTTACAAAAGCGGTTCAAAGCCTTTGGTTCTCATCAAAGCAGTTCCTCCAAACTAAAATTTTATTGGTTTTTTTTTCTGGCAGATTTATCAAAGATTTTTAGGAAATTGACCTTTTAACCTTTCCACTCTACTTACAAACTATACGGGCATCTCTCTTATTTTTTTGCAAACAATCTATTGTCTTTCCATTTCCTAAATGACTTGTTGAACCATGAACCATGATAAAATAATAATCAAATAAAGCTTTTTCTAGTTTTAAAGCTTTAGAAAAGCGGCTCTGAAAAAGATTAAAGGAAAGTGGAGATCCTTTCATGTTTCATGATGAAAGGGAACGGAACCATGAAAGCAAACAATTGGAAAATCTCCTTTTCTCTTTTTTAGTCCTTTCACCCGTCCAACACGACATGTAATAATAATAATACCATCAAACGATTTCCTATAATATGTATATGTCCACACATGCCTATATCTAAAACCTCAACAAAATACACAATAAATTTTCATACATTTTATACCATATATTTATATAATGGTTTGTGTGTGATCTTTCATCTTTCTATTTGGCTTTTTAACTCTAAAGCTGTTGCAGTAAAATTTGTAAAACAAAAACCATTTGAACCATTTGATATGCTTTTATTGCACAATCCTACTGAGCTGTCGCGGTGACATCAAGAGACAATTTACCGATGCTTACTGGCATATTAATTACCATAAAGACCGTGCAAAAATAATACTGTTTTATTCAGACCTCAGCTTAAACTCTTGTCGCTGAAAAGCCTGTCTTTCAAATCGAAAATGATCTGAGCAATAACATCCAAAAAGACAAGTGTATATTCTTGCATTGACATTGACACATGTAATACGTCACTTATCACTTAAGTAAACATAAATTGCTTATAAAATTTAGATCTATGCTTTAATTATAGTTAAATATATACACCTACCTGTTTTACATTCTACAACAGCTCGTCCATGTGCATCCTTCTTCTTTGGAGTATAAACTCCCTTTTTTTAATAAAATGTCATCCAATTACTTTTCCTTCGCCAAAACCAAGTTCACAAGTTCAGTCACCGTTTTTTTTTCAATGAAAATTATAGAATCTTTTTTCAGTTTTCAGAGTCAGAGTATTCGTTTCCCAGTATAAACATATTAAAATAATGCTAAAAATAGTACAAAAATCTTTATTCAAGGGTTCTTCTTCTTCAGGCTATTAGTTTTATTTCCCACTTTTTGTCATTGAGAGTGGCCTTGTTGGGTTCAAGGAGATTTACTGTTCATTCTCCAAAAAATAAACGGCGACGAGGACGACACGAGACACTGATCCCAAAAGATCAAAACGCCAACACGGTGTGTGTGCAACTGACAGTTTGAAAACAAAAACGGTTTAAGGTTACACAACTCTTTAAAAGAGACAGTTTATTTGTATGAAGCACCAACACCAAGCTTTGCGATAAAACAAGTTTTTAAAAATGTAAAAATATCCATAACATTTAATTGCACACACGAGACAAAACAATTATATAATTTTCCCCCTCTAATTGCCAGTCAAAGTCAATCTACAAAATGTGCATTGCTATTTCAAACAATTGTTAAAATTAATCATCTTATCAGCTTATCTTTCTCAACAATGTTCACAACAAAACACTTGAAAACATAAAAATAGTTTTTTTTTTAAACATTTACCGGCAGTTAACGTTTAATTTTTCAAACAAGATGTTATGTAAGTATTTATATCACTTTTTATGATAAAACATGAGAAATTTATTGTAATTTTTCCCCAAAAAAAAATCTTTTTCTTTTATAAAAACTTTTGCACAGTGTTTTTAGCTATATCGCAAAAAAAATAGTTCATATGTGAACGCTTTGTCACTCAAGTGCTGTTTTTGTTTCTAGAGAGCTTTATATATGCGGTTGATGAACAAAAAGTGCACACAAGAGACAGGACAAGAGACAAGCGACAACGAAACGAAGCCCAACAACCTCGTGTCTGAATATCACGCAACTAACTGGCAGTCCCAGCACTTTTGACAGTGATAGAAATGCGCTGTTAAAAAATGCAAAACTTTACGTCAGACAGACACAGAAGCACTATCATCAGAAGAACAGCTTTACTTTGACTTTACCATTTTTACGAGGAAAAAACTGCTGCAGAATGCAGAACAGCTCTGTATTCTGTATAAGTTTTCGATGCAGTTTATTATATATATTTTTTTGCAGACAGCCAGTAACACAGACGGACTATATGAAATGCAATTTATTTTATTTTTTCCATATGGAAAACAAGTGACGTTGGATTTTACTTTACACGTGCAAAAAAAACTTTTTTTTTCAGGTTGGTTGATTTTGATTTTTGATATTTTTTTACAATAACAAAGATGATGACGACACCGACTTCCCTCGTCCTGGTCCCAACAAAATGATGACAGAACTGACAAAGAAGACCAGCAGCACCATCGAGATGACCAAGAACTTTAGGAGAAGGACTGTCGAACTTGGTGATAGTGATGATGATGATGAAGTTGTTTTGAGGGAGAACATAATCAAAATGCAAATTGTTTTCTAAGTATTTATCTTTTTAAGTGTCTGTTTCCTATGCTAATAATATTTTAATAAGTTCAGGTGTCTTCAAATCTCTAAGTTGAGAGTGTAGAAAGAAAAGTAAAGAAAGATGAGAAGAAACTGAGAGAGTAGTAGCCCGGATTCATCCGTTCAGTTCTCCGTTCCTCGTCTATTCATATTTTTCATGGATTTTTTCTCTCTTCCCTTCTGTTGTTCACTCTTGTGCAGTGGTTTCTCCTTATGATTCCCATTTTCGCACTCTGTCTGTCTTCTGATGTTTTGATCCTTTATACATTGTGTCTACATGCATGTTATTTATATGTAAAAATCTAACAATGTATCAGACTCAGTCCCTCTCTCTCTCTCTTTTCTGCTGACAATGAATGAAAAAAAAAGACCGAACAACACAGACACAAACACACAAAAACACAAACAAAAACTTTCAGTCATCAACAAAATCTACAGACTTGGATGGATGACATGACTAGTGACTACTCTAACTATTTGCTATAGAAACTCATAAAAGGGCCCTATTTTTTCCTATGAAAAATAAGTTGGTTTGTTGGAGAATATGATGGTGTTTGGTCGGTGGTCGTGGTACTGGAAATGTTTTGATATGATGGAGAGATGGAGGTCGGAGGTGGTTGCGTGAGTTTTATTAGGTATTCCATATACATTTTTCTACAATAGTTATATATAAAACTTTTTTTATAGGATAAAAAAGATTCATCCATCCATACATTCTGTTCTCTCCTCTTCTTCTCACTCAGTTTCTCTTTACAAACTGCTGAGTTGAGAGTTGAGGGCTTCTGCATCATTTTCTTCTTGAGTTTTTCCTCTCATCTTCCCTTCCCGTATTACTTGTGTTTAAAAGGCAACAATATAAACCAAATACCAAGTAAGAAGAGAAAAAAATACTACTGTGTATCAGAGGGGGACTGACTACTGACTAGGGAGAGAGACGAGAGACGAGAGACCATCATCCTGAGAATGGGAGCAACCAGCAAAGTAACAAACAACCATATCTTCATTCACTCCACTGCCTTTGCTTTTTGTGATCATGTTGATGTTATGGAACGACAAGGACATGATATTATATGATGATGGGGATCATCGTATTGTTACTGGTTACTAGGAATGTATAAAGATATTATATACCTAAATGTTAGGCACTGGCACTAAGGCAGGTATATTATATTCCATTAAAAAAATATATCCTGTGGTGGCAGTGTAGATTCATGGTTTTATGCATGGAAAAAAATTATACTGGAGAATGGAGCATGGCTGGCAGTTGGTGTTGGTGGCGACCGTATGGTGGTTACTGCTAACTGGTTACATATCACCAATTCGGCAGTAGCATAATGGTGTAAATGGTAAAGTAGCAATGTTGAATGTAGAGAAGAAAAAATATAATATAATGTTAGATTGGCATAAGGAATGACTTGATTTCATGTGAAATGATGATATGTGTGTGGAGGAGTATTAAAGGGGAAAAAGTTTTTTTCAGAAAAACTCTTGGAGAACTGGAAAAAGTTTCTCCAGTTCTACCGCGGTGCGTTGCGTTGGTGGATATGGGATTGGGAAATGAACATTATGAGCACGAGCGACGAGACCATGAACAACAAAATATAAAAGAAAGCGACATAGTAAAAGTAATAATAATATCATTGGAATGGAGGTGGCAGTGGCCTTATGTTATGTGTATTATCTATGTTCTATGAAGAAAGTAGCTGGAGGAGACGAGGAGACTGGAGAAAGAAAAAGGGTAATAACTTTCGTATGGATGGAGAAGGAAAATGGAGAATATATGCACACATGAAAGAAAATTATTTATTATGGGTTTGTTGTACTTTTCGTCATAAGAAAGTATGTTTCTCTTTATGATGGTCTATTATGTATATTTATTTTAGGCTTTGCACACATGCTGGTTTGGCAATTTAAAAAATATTATGATATGTCGCAACATTTTTGTGCGTGTTTCGTAACACACAGTGGTACGCGGTATACGCACATGTGTGAGTTGAGCAGATTAAATTATGATGACGATGCCGATATTACAAAAGAGAAAGACTTGAAAGAGAAAATATTATGTAAGTTTATCTGGAGAAAAAAGGAACAAAGAGAAAGTAGAGAATAGAAAATTCCAAAGGTAGTATAAATACTTGTGTTTGTATATGCCAAAAAATGCCGACAAAATGATTGCGACGTAAGTGGCAGTTTGATAGAGAGCTAATATAATATTATGTAATAGTAATAATAATAGTAAACAGAAGAAGAAAAAAAAATTAAATAAAGACAACAAAATGTTTATATGCTTTGGTGGAAGTTGGAAGATGGAATGTTTGTGGCATGGGTTCTCAGAGAAAAGTTTCCTGGAGAAAAAAAAATTTATTATGGTGCAATATGAACATGAGCATAATAATATGAAGAAGATGATGATAATGTTTTGGAATAGTTTGTTTGGAGGATGAAAATGGAGTACATACTTTGGAGGTTTTGGAATTTTGGATGATGGAGGAGGAGGGAGCATGTTATTACCTCTGTGTATTGTGAAAAGTTGCGTGTATATATGGCTGTTGTTTTTATTATTGGCGTTTGGAGAATATTATGCGGAAAGAAAGAACATAACATTTTCGTTTGGAATGAAAAGGCTTAAAAATTGCTCCCAAGTTAAGTATTATATATTTTTTAAGGGAATGAAGATTATAATTTTCATGTTTGTTTTTAGAATGGCTTTTTTTGAGGTTTGACTTTCTAGCTGAAGAGCTGAAAAAAATAAGAGAGAGATTTTCATTTTTTTAATAGACTGGAGGCTATAGAGAAAAGACTAGAGAAATATATTTGGTTATTAGCATAAAACGCTTTAGTCTCATCATCATCATTCTCTTACGGTTTGTTATCTTAATCGCAAAATCCATAAAAATTTTGCTGCTTTTTAAATACGCATTTACGCATAATAGCATTAGCGTGTGCGTTTCACTGGGACAGTATCCATAGATATTATATGATGATTTGATGCTATAATTTGATATCACGTGATAAATGGTGTCTTTTGGAAATAACTAGATTTCAATCCTTTTAAAAATCCAGTCATTCAGAGTAATAGTCATGGTCGAAATGAATGGAGGCAATACCCTCCACTCTTTTCTGCTAAAATTTTCTATTCTTCTTTGTATGCGAGTTTGACATTTTGATTTTAGTCCCCATAGTCTCCATGTTTCCAGGAGTTGATATGAGAAAAGCACCTGTCTTTGTCATAGATTAATGCGTTATGATGATGATGACAAAGCAGCATGCATGGAAATTGGAAACTATATTGTTTTTTTTTTACCTGTGTGTTGTCGTCTGTCGCATCAAATAAAAAACTGCTATCAACAAAAAGGAAAAAAACTGTTTATCGCTATGACTTCTGACTATGATCAAAAAAAATTTATTGTTTACCTTGGAAAATGGCATGACTATGACAATGACAATGAACGGAACGATATGATCAGAACACGTTATAGCTTTCAGCTCTAAACACACTAACGCGAGGTCTGAAAAATCATTAGAGAAACCTATTCTGCTTTTTACCTGTGATTTCTTGCTGGCATGGTGGTCCTCTGTCCTCTTCTATAAAACGCTTCAGGTCTCTAGTCGCAGAGCTCAGGTGAGGAAATGAGTTGTGAGATTTTGACTCATTTGTTAATTGACTTGAATATTGAATCATTATATAATATAAACATATTAAAAATATTTAATGGGATAATTGACGGACGATGCTGCAAAAATGTAAAAGAAGAGGATAGGTTTTTGGCTTTGTAATAACGCATCTCTGTCGTGTATGAACGTGTTTGACTCATGGTCCATGGTCAATGTCTCTATCGATATTATTGGCAACTTTTATGAATAATTATGTAAAATATTATAAAACAGTAAGTCATTTACAGAATGCAAAGGTCAACAGATTAGCAAAATTTTTCATGAAAACCACGAACAACAACGGCAAAAAGTCATTATCGAGTATTGTTGCCTGTTCGTCGGTTGAAGATCTTTAATCTTTCAAGTTTTGTGCATGCAAAAATGCATAGTAAACTATGTATCTTCCTTTGAGAAGATCTGTTCATCTTGTTACCAAAATACTTGTAAAAAAACGTGCAAATAGGCACTGTATTTACGTCAAACTGAATGATTTACTGGAATTATAACTCATTTTACAGATTGCCCCCGCAAACGTCTTATAGTTAATGGAACAATTATTTATAAAAAATGCATACGATGTTCAAGGCTGTTTACAACATTTTAAAGAAGTTGGAAGTGCGTCTTTCCTACTTGAATACTTGAGAATTCATGGTCAATACACATAATTTTCTCTCGTGTTTCCGGGTCACCTTTCCTGTAAAACTTGATGAAAAGCACGAAAGCAGTATGTATTTGTATCAATAATACAGAAATACAGGACATTTAAAATTGTTTTTCAATAACATGATAAATGAAAAAAGTAGAATTAAAACATGATTTTTCCTTGTACATGCTCGTGTCATCCTCTAATCAATCATATTTATATGTTTTAATATTTATTATTAATCCTTTTTACTCCTCCGCACCTTCAACTTCAACCTCCAAATCAGCACAAGCGCCCATTTGTCCATGATCAATCGATATTATTTAGGCATGCCATGTGCCAAAGCTTTATATAATATGAGCTCTGAGTCAAGTTCATATTTAACCAAAAATACATTCCAATTTCCAATGTCAGCACTCGGCACATATTACTCATCCGATTCAAATATTAATTTATTTTGAAATTCTGTTAAATCCATTTTCCTGTCTTAATCTATAATCAGCTTATTTAAAATTTTTACAATTTTAAATTGTAATAAGAAAAACTGACAAAAAAACTAATGCATTTTCCATTTTCGAACATCCTGGAGGAATTTTATGATTGATGCATTTCAAAGTTAGGCTGACTTACTGACGCCATTGTAAAAATCTGCATAGACGACGCCATTTAGAGATTCAAAGAACATGATTTTCATTCATGCAGTATGCCAAATGTGAAATGCCGGTATATCACGGCCAAGGCGCCACGGACCACGGCCACAGCATCTGAAATCTGAATGCCCATTTCCATCGCATGATCACTGCACAATTTGCCACGAACCCAATCAGCTTCACATTTTACAATTGCATCTGTCTGCCCTCTGCTAAGAGAGAAGACACTAGTCAAATTCATGCTTCATTTTCATGTACAAAATCAGCCGACTTCACCGTGCCATTGCCAAGTTTACATTATGGACCTCTTCTATATCTGTAAACGTGACAAAATTCTTTGCCTTTCCAAGCAAATGGGAATGACTTAAGGGGTCGTCCATCCATACAATACATGATTAAATTGCACATGAAAACCCTACAGCTAACGCTTATTGACTACTTACTACTGACCGTTAACTGCCCTTCTATTTAATTCTACATCAATTCATTAAATATTCATTATTTTTAACGTACTGTGTGGATGACGTTATCTGAAGAAGCACACGTTGCCTGCCTGAGAGCCGTGCCATCATCTCACCATACCACATTATCATTTTGCCCTTCCAACTTCCAACTTCCAAAAAACTATATAATTTTTTTTGCAATAGTCCATATAGCAAATTTTGGTAGCATAATAAAGGGTTATTTATAATATAAAATTGCTTTCCTTTTCTATATACATTACACTTGTGAAATAATTCAAGAGCAAGGAGAACGGAGGAGCACCCATATTAAATCTTCCATTCCATTTTTTTGTCCATTAACAAGGATACGAGATCAGCCGCTTCATTAATTGTTATAATTTAAAGGTAACGGGATAATTTTACTGGTTTAATTACTGGAGATAAATGTAAGTTGTGACTGATTGTGAGTGTGGTTGACTTGATCCAGTTGTCAGTTGAGAAATAGAGCTGGAAGAAAAAGTATTGACTAATAATTAATTGTCCTTGAAAAGTAAAGTAAACCTTGACCATAGTCAGTAGTTGGAGGAGATTTGGTGTTGATTATTTAGGTGATTTATAAATAGCTAATCAATAATAGTTAGTAAGTGAGTCTGAATGAATGTATTTCTTTTCACGGTGGAGTCTTTTCGGCAGTAGAAACGGTTTCTCTTCTTCTGCCAGTACTTTGGTTTTGTTCAGTAACAAATTACCAGTTGAGCAAACTGTCGTTAGAAGTTTGAGTAGTAATTATTCCTTTTGTGGCAAGGAGAAAAGGTACAGAAAGAACTTTAGAATTTGTTAAAGCCCGAAAGTGTTTTTAATTGGTTGTTGGGCACAGGCACTATAAACTAAACTGTACTTATTTATTTGGCTAGCCAGTTTTTATACTAATGATGCTTGTAACTGCTTAATTGAAAGGTTGGTTCTGTAATGACACATTTAGTTAGTTAATAATCAACCTAGGTTTTCGTCGTTTCTGTTGGTTTGTTATCTCACCTATCCGCTAAAGCTCGTCAAGTGTAATTGGTAGTGTTTAATTTAATCAATAGTAGAAGAACCTTATAATGGCTTTGTTGAAAAGTTTTTGTTAAAGTAGTCGTTTTCTCAATTTAATCTTACTCTGTTTTGTTAACTCTGTTTTGTGGTTAATTGTTTTCCTTTTGCAGCTTTTCTGACTTTGTCCGGCATTTTGCAGTATCATCCTCTTCAAAAATGGCCCAATACAAGATTATTATGGTCCGTCACGGCGAGAGTGAATGGAATCAGAAAAATTTGTTTTGTGGATGGTATGACGCCAACTTGAGTGAGAAAGGTGGGTACACTTTGTATTATCAGTTAACTTAAACCTTTTAATGAAATAAGGAATTATTAGAAAAGTTATTTTTTTTAATGTCTTAATCCAGGTGTCCAAGAAGCCCAAGCCGCTGGCAAGGCCCTTAAAGACGCCGGTATCCAGTTCGATCTCGCCTTCACATCCGAATTAACCCGAGCTCAGAAGACCCTCGGCGCCATCCTCGAGAACATTGGCCAAGCGGATCTTCCAGTTCAGCGAACCTGGCGTCTCAACGAGCGTCACTACGGTGGTCTAACAGGTCTCAACAAAGCCGAAACTGCTGCCAAATACGGCGAAGCACAAGTTCAAATCTGGCGTCGTAGTTTTGACGTTCCCCCACCAGCCATGGATGAGACCAACGCCTACTACAAAACAATTCTTGAGGATCCCCGCTACGCAAACGGCCCCTCCAAGGAGGAGTTCCCCATGTTTGAATCTCTCAAGTTGACCATCGAACGAACACTCCCATTCTGGAATGAAACCATCGTTCCACAAATCAAAGCCGGCAAACGTATTATAATCGCTGCTCATGGAAACAGTCTTCGTGGAATTGTCAAGCATTTGGACAACATGAGCGATGAAGCCATCATGGGACTTAACCTCCCAACCGGTATTCCTTTCGTCTACGAATTGGACGCTGATTTGAAACCCGTCGTGTCAATGAAGTTTCTCGGAGATGAAGAAACTGTCAAAAAAGCCATTGAATCAGTGGCAGCCCAAGGAAAAGCCAAGTAAAAAAATCTCGTCATCAGAAACCTGAACATTCAATTATTCTTCTTTCTTAATTTTGAAGGTAAACAGTTTAAAGAAGAATCCAAAAGAAAAATCTTAACGATCAGATAATCAAAGTCATTCATTTTGTCAGTTCAATCAAATGCAATTCGAATTCGATAACCAAAAATATCACCAAAAAATAGTATATTTTATCTTTATCTCATCGAACTTTCGTATCGCAAGATATTATACAAAACTAAAAAACCGAAACTACCTGTAAGACTTTCTTCACCACTGACAACTGAAGAAGTCCCTTAAATGTTGATATATGTGCACTATAAACTGTGACAAAGCTAAACAATTGACAATTAATTGATATGAAAAGATGAAATAGTTTGTAAACAATTTAAAATTGTCTTAGTCTGAATGAGTATCAAAAAAAGTATATAATATGTAACTTTAGAGAACTGAAAGAAACCCATAAAGTTATAATTATTAACTAATTATTGTGGTTGGTGATATAAAAAATATTGTACGATGATCATGTAGAAAAATTATAGTATTTCAATTAAACAATAAAAATTACAGAGAAAGATAATAAATAAAACTATATATTGTACTTGTCTACGAAACAATTTTTTTTTCACTGTTATCGTTTCCCATATTTATTTTCAGGTAAATATTATTTTTGTTGTAAGTTTTATAATACGAGTGTCATCTTTACTATTAACTTTTTTTCATGGTCAATTCGGCATTATAATCATCATCACAAACAACAAGTACTGGAGAGACGGAGAGAAAAGCTTTTTTTTTTGCAGTCATAAAAAATGGCATCAGCAAAAAAAATCATTAAAAATTAGACTACTGTACTTCCTTTTCAGTTATATTTATAGGTACATATATAAATTTTCTATATCTTTTGTAATTAGATACAATTATCTCTTCAAGTTTGTAAGGAGGAGGCAGTGAATATATTTCTACCAGAAACGGTTACATTGTGTTTAAAACTAAAACAATTTTTTAACAATGGCAATGGTAGTTTTTTCATATACATCTTTGGTAAATTGGTAATGTATCTCTTCTCTTCTTCATCATCTTTTAACTTTAAACATAATACAATTATTAAGATACTGTCGTTAAATGTTTTTCATCGTCGTCACCATCATAATTAAAAGTATACATTTAGTGTATAATCACTTTTGTGTCATTCACTTAATTAAAGTTAAAGTTTAAATGAAAAATAAATCTTTTTCGTCTAAAAGTTGTTTAAATTAAAAACTACTAAGGCATCAGCACTTTGAATTTTGTGTGTGTTTCGTTAGTACGTGTTTTTATGAGTTATTTTTAATGAGTTATTTCATTTCCTTCTTCTTAGTTTCTCGCAGATCTGCACACCTTGTCATAAACCTCGGGAAAGGCGTCACTGCACTGATACATCTTCCTGATTCTGTCATACATGTCATGATCAAACATTTCCCGGAACTCTTGGCGTGTCATGTAAGTATCTGCGTAGAGCATTTGGAATCTTTAGCGAAAAAAAAGTTTAAAAATTAATTATTCATTTCGTTTTAAAAATATTAATATCTTTATATGCTCTCTCAATTTACCCCTTAACATCTCGAACAAATTTTTCGAGCTTTCTTGTCGTATGCTCAGCATTAAAATTGGCTGCCTTTGGAACTCCATAAAGTCCAATATCCACATACATTTCATCCTGATTACCATCTGGATGGACAAAACCTGGATCACAGGCTAACTTGAAAGGACAGAGCCACACTGGATAAATCTATCCAAAAAGATTAAAAATCTCCATTAAGTAATTAACAAAGATTTAATTAGCTCTTTAACGGCTGAAAAAGTAACCGACAACCGACCTTTGTCTCCTTATCAAAACATTCAATGGCTTGTTTGAGTGTCGCCATAGGAACCAACATATCCTGCACCATGTGTTGAGCTTCATATAACCTCTTAACAGCCTCAGGCTGTGTCAACTTGAGCAGGCTCACTTTCGGAGGAATCATCCATCCAAAAAGATAACGAAATATGGGATTATTTCCAAACGGAATGATGTCCTGGATTTCCCAAAATATACTTCTGGAATGTCGATGATAGTAATCCCTCAAAGGAATGTATTCAACTCCGTACCCAGTTCGAAGAAAACTTTCGACATGCATAAAAAACCAAGGTTTGTGCCAGAGTCCAATGCGATTAAGCTAAAAAAAAATTAAAAAACTCACATTTAACTCTAACATTTAACCAAAGTGTGATAAGTACAGCGATAAAAATATCATAGCAATTCATTAAGAAACTTTGTTTCACTAAATGTTTGCGATTAATATTTTTGCACACTCAATTCATTCATGAGCGAACACACTGTTTTCATTCATAATTCATTAAATTATTATTACGATTACTACGAAAATGCTGTACCTTGCCTGGTTCTGCAGATGTTACCATGTTCCCAACCATGATAACCCATTGATCTTTATTAAACATGACAGCTTCAACAAACTGATTCCCTTCTGGCTTGGAACTTTGCTCTTGGAAAACTGTTAATGCATGATCCATTGCATGGACTGGATAATATTCAAGTTTAACAAATCTAGACACAAATTCAATGAAAATTATGCATTTTTAAATGAATAGGAAGTTATAATGATTAAAAAGGCATTTAAATAAATTACCTATTGACAGGAATGATTTTAATTTCAACTGCTGTCAAAAAACCTAACGTCCCGTAGGACCAAGGGACGGAGTAAAATAAGTCGGGATTTTTTTCCTAGAGACACATCATTAAATGGTTTACATACAACTTTAATTAATGACGTTACTTAATTGTTCATTTATTTTAAAACATCTCTACCTTTGAGCAAGTAACAACTTGACCATCCGCCAATACAAGCTCATACGACACACAAATGTGCTGGAAAAGACCATGTTTATGAGATGAGGTCTCAATACCCGTCCCCATTACCAAACCTCCAACGGTCAAATCATCCAACTCTGGCAATACTGGGATTGACCATCCTAAAGGTTCCAATGTGGCTGTAAGCTGTCCCATTGTTACTAACGGTTCTACCCTGACAACTCCACGGTTAACGTCGATATCCAGAATGTCAACAAGATTAACTTTGACATTGAAATGGGTTCGCTTGTACTTTGGTATTCTGAATGACATCACTTGCCAACCTGGTCGCGCTGTGCACATGGGAGTCTTTTTTCCTTGAAGGATCCACTCATTAACCTTTAATTATATTTAAACAAATACTTCATATTTAAAGCCTCATTTAACTAAACTAATAGCCTAATGAACTATTTATATTGTTTCATTTCATTGCTTTCAATGCATTTTTGGGGCAATACGAGACTATCCTTCAATATAAACCAACTTATTCTTAATTTATTTCTCATTTCTCAGAAAATATTTCCCAACATTTCAAAGTCGTCATGTAATCAAATCTTGGAAAAGGCTTTGTTCTTGCCACATAACCTTTTACATAATTTATGATGCGGCTACTTAAACAAAAGACTAAATCTCACTAAATCATGAATAATTTGATATGATTCTGCCTGAACAAAAAGACAGCCGACAAAAACGATTTAAAAATCAAACATCAAATATTTAAATTTAAAATATTCATCAATTCATCTCAAATAAATAACATTTTTGTAATCCAGTCCAAGATCAACTAAAACATTTAAAAAATTAACAATAATCATTTCGTAAAAAAACCGCACGCGCACCAAAAACCGGCAATCTTTCCTTTTAATCCATTCAAGTTGCCATGCAAAATTTGCAACAATTTCACGCTAAATGTCACCTTCAGCAATAATGCAAATTGCATAAAAACAAATGGTATTGTCGTCCCGTGCCCCGTCATAAAAAATACCTTTTTCGCAATACAAGCAGAAAAACATTGGCGACGACGACGACGAAAACAACGACGAAGGTGACGCTGCTGCGGTAAAAACTCTTGTTTCTTGCGACTGACGACGACAATTTATGAGATGACGACGGTGAAAATGAATTTCTGATGAGATGTGAATATTCTATATGCCTTCCTGATAGCTGATCACCAAATATTGGCAGGAAACGCGTAAGCGAAAAAAAACGCTTCATTTCACACCATCACCATCTCATATCGCGACCGCCGCCACACGGCCCAACACAAAGAAAAACACAGCAACAACGACAAGAAGAAGTCGCACAAAAAAAATGCGTCACAAAAAACCCCATAAAAGCCATAAATTTGTATGAATAATGCATAAAAAACCATGAAATTTCATAATATATTTGGAAAACTTTAAAAAGTTAATTAACTAAACAAAATTTACCTGTTTCTGCACATCCGCCACCTTCTTATCATGGAGTTTGGGTGCACTCTCCAAATGAAAGACAATCCAACTCCTGACATAAGTGTAAATATCGAAGACGAGACTCAATGGAAGAAGAAAAAAGCAGACGAAAACCCACCGGTAATTAATTACCACGTGCTCAATCACCTGACTCATAAGAGTTTGCGCACCCATTGTTCACTCCTTTTTTTTCTGATAAGCCTTTATTTATTTATTTATATTTTGAGGCGCTTCGCAAAAAAAAACACACACACACACTCACACCCACTCAATCAAACAAGCACTTATATTGTTCTCTTTTAATTTAGCAAAAATATTTTTTTATATTTCCAAAAATATATATAACTCTCTAATAATCTCTTCTCAATATATTTTTTCAAGAAGCACCCTTCACACTTCCGGTCAAGTACTCTCCAAACTCATATAAGTGGATCCTCAAGAAAAAAAAATTTTCTATATGAATTTTTCCTTTTTCTCTTCCCAAATGTGTTTCATAATGACAATGAGTAGAGGATACAGCTATACACTTGTATTATTTTTTTAATAGTAGATCACTTTTAATATTATACCATCATCATCTCCTCTCCTCTTCTTCTCTATCTATTAATAAATTATTTTCCATCAACATGATGATCACGGTCATTGTGATAATCGCTGTGACCGATCTCTCTCTAGCCAAAAAAATTATAACGCTCTCGTCGTCACCGCCGCACATAACTTAACTTTAGTAACATCAGCTCTCTCTTCCAAGCAAACTAAAACAAAAAACGGATTCAATGTATGCATCCTATTTTATATACAGCGAAAAAAATATTGGTTAAGTAGTACTACGTCAGTAAAGTAAACTTGTGTGCGATATGGTGAAAATGAGCTCTTCTCTCCAATTTACTATGCTGCTCTACTGTATATTTTTTTATGGATTGGGATCAACAACTCCAGACATGCCACCAAGTCTAATATATATGCTCATCCGTCTTCACCAGCCTTCACACTATTTCCAGTTTCTCCAGTAGTACTACTTGGTAGAGAGCCTTTTAAACATAATAGCATGCTCTGGGTCTGGAAGTCTGGATATCTCTCTGGAGAAACAGGCTAAATGTTACAGAGAGAAAAAGGAATGAAAAAAAATACTACTACGGTAACGGTATGAGCCTTTCTCTTCGTCTCCAAAAGAAAAAAAACGGTTTTCTCGGTGCCGACGACGAGGACGAGAGAGGGTTTTAACGGTTAGCACGCTGCCTTGTCCTTGTCGGTCGGTACTATTATAACTGCTTCTTCTAGACTTTTTGTAAGGCTTTCTATATGAAATTTTTTTTATTCAAGGAGAGAGGTGCCAACACAGCTGCACTGCACCAAGTCTGAAGTCTGTAGACGAAATTTGTTTCGTAGAAATTTTTTCTAGGAGTCGCATTCAATTTCAAGTGGAAGTTATTAAGTCAAGTTTTTATGCTTTGTGGAGAGTTGGAATAAAAAAATAGTAAGCAGTAGGCAACTTTTTTTGTTTTTTTTATTATGATTATTAAGATAGGCTATAATTATGACGAAATAGGAGAATAGCACCCACAACTACAAAAAAAAAATGTTACCAGACACAGACAAGTTAGTAGTAGTAACCAGTAGCCAGTTTCACTGCTATATGGTCATAGTCATATCATAAACGTAATCATTTATGATCAACCGCAGGAAAAGAAACGGTGTAAAAAAGTAGACACATGCCATGTTATATGTGTCTAATGAATGCTGAGAGAAAAGAGAGGAGACCCTGACAAAAAAAATACTCGGAGATTTCGGTCGATAATATTCTGTGGGAAAGAAAACCTTGATGAAAGACGCGATATAGTATTTGCATTTGCCAAAAAAATATATGGAAGACCTTGAGAACTCTGAGGACATGTTTTACAGAGGATATGACAGACGGACAGACAGACAGATGAAAATGATTATAAAATAAAGACAAGTACTTTGGCTAATTAAGAGTCATTGTCGTCTTTTATGTCAAGTTTCTTTTTGAGGATGATACATAGCATGGGAAATATTTTTTTTTATATGGAAGTTTGCCCATTTTTGATTTAGGTTTAGGTTTAATGTCCATCCATTCATTCTAAAGAAAACTATTGAAAAATAATATGGACTTTTGTATGATTTATCATGAATCATGATGATGACGATGACTCTCTCGCGTCTAGAGAGATAGACCGCAATAATGCTTTAGCTCTTGGCTCATATCATATCTTTTCCCACATGAAACGCTTCCTGTAACACTGACTTTTATTTAAACGAAATGATTATTTTTAATCAGTTGTTTGCAGGCGTCCAAGCGCTTGGTCACGAGGAAAAAATGAGTCTGAAAAGATGAATAAAAAACTTTTAAATGGTTTGTTTTTAAGAGATATCGGAATCGATAAAAACATAATAATAGGATGGTGTTCAATAAAAAATTCAGATATCAGATGCAACACTTTTTAAATGTTCGACGATGGTCATGACCAAGTCTAGAAGATTCTCTCTATTATCCAGAGTAACAGTTGTAGTATCAATTAAGGTGCTTTTCTTTTAACAAAATAGTTTGATGGTCTATCCTCATCCTCAAGGCAAATGAGAAGAAAAACAAGATTTCATTCTGCTCTAATATGTATTTATTGAACTAATTTCTTCACAAGAAAGTTACTTTTTTAAAGTTTAGAGTCAGCAGTTTTCATGTTTAATTCATCAGTCAGCAGAGAAAAAAATTTATTTCATAATCGTTTGTAATCGTCAGCATCATGACCGGCATTGCGTCGGCGTCATTATTCGATTTAAATGATGGGGAAAAACGAGAGTGTAAGAATTTGTTTAAATGTTAAAGTAGGTGGGTTAGTTAGTTCATTGAAGTTAGCTTTCAATATTGGATAAATGTGCTTAGAAGCGTGCATGAAATCATGTTAATATTAGCAATAGTTGAAACTTGAAGTCAAGTAGGATTTTCTTTTAAGCTGATGTCTAGTCATAATATCGTATTTTTTCCTTTCGGGAGAGATGGCAAAAAAAATATGAACAAAGTTGCTAAAGAGTGTTTGTGCATAAAACAGGCTTAATTAAGTAGTAACAGGAGACACAAGCATAATTTGCCAATGAATTAGGTCATTTAAGAGCACTTGTTTTGATTTAAGACGTGTTTACAAATTATATTCACGCTACAAAATTAATTGGAGGAACAGGCATGAATCTACAATACTTTATTTGGACAAATAAGCAGCAAGTTACTAATATGTACGCTTATCTGTTTTAATGCATCCATTAAAATAAATTTTCAAAATTTTATAGTTTAGACAAATATAAATGTAGTCTACTTGAACGATAAAGTTATTCTGGGAACAGTAGAAATTCAAAAAAAAATAAAGCAAAAAGTTACGGCAGTGCCGGGAATCGAACCCGGATCTCTTGATAACTGTGCGCGATACACTTGTCAGGTGTTTTACTTCGTTCTAAACGAATGTTTTTGGTTAAGTCACGATAGGTTATATGTAATATCTATGGAGAAGAGATCTATAGTGCATGCTTACTATAGATCTCTCCTCCTCCTCCTCCACAAGTGCCCATACGCATAACAGGTAAGCGCCTTAGCCACTAGACCACACTGCCACCCCTGAAATGAATAGATTTTCAGCTGAGCTTTATATGTAGCTGGCTAACATTTACAGTTACATTGCATTTTTATATTGGATATTACATATAAATCGATATAATTAAGCAATTGGTAATTTGTTTAAATATTCAAACATACACAACAAATACAGTTAACGACTACCTATAATTTTTCAACGCACCTTATCCTCGACACCTTTCCATGGTCACCCACCGCACCTGTCGTATAGACTCTTGTCTAATCAACCTGCTCTGCTGACAAACTACTCTTCAAATTCCTTTGTTATCTGACATAATCCACCTGTTCAGTGAAACATTGTTTCATATCTCTTTTGTCGCTTTTGTATACCGATGATCCCGATAAGCTCTCTTTAATGTTTACCCAGTCAGCAAAAATAATTTATCAATTGACATGTGCAGGTCCTTTATGCTACATTTTACTTATGAATTGATATTATGAGAACCCAATTTTAACGCTCGTTTCATGATTTAGAAATAAAAAAATCAATATAAAATCGTTTTTTTCTCAGTCTCAAGTTCATGTTAATGTTTTATTATTACGCGGTATTAACTATTTAATTATTTGACTTCTCTTTCTCTTTTTTTTTCGTATCACTTTCTCTCTTATTCTTCGTCTTTTAATAAGCGCTTATCTATTTTTAAATTCATTTTTATCAACTTGATACAGCAATATAAATTGAATGCTGAATAGCAAGGTTATTTGAGATGCAATTTTTTAAATAATAATAATGCAGAATGCATTTTACAACAGGCATTTGGAAAATCGAAATACGATACATTGTACATAAACGTACATAACATACAAAAAATGTAACAAAACTTACAATTAATCAATAATTAACAATAACAGCATTTTAAATCTTTTGAACACAATTTTCCATCAACAAATACAATGCTTTGTCCAAAAAAATCAACAAGAAAAAATTTAAATGAAGTTGATTTATGTTTTCTTCCAACATTTTAACGGTCCATTTGAATTTTTACAAATTATCAAAATCAATAAATTCCCGGAGGGAAGAGGACACCGAATTTTCATGACTTGACTCCATAAGTTCCTCCTCGATAACGGTATTTACTCCCATAAACTCCGCCGCATAAATGCTTGTTTCCGTTGGACTGGTGACCAGAACCTGAGCGCGGTATATACCATCCACGGTAAAATCTGCTACCTCCAAACTCCTCCCATCTTCAGAGGTGAATTGGTGCACAAGGCTCCATCCCGAGAGTCCCTTTTTGGATAAAATAAAATGTTTTCTGATGACTAACTTTCATAATTAATAAATCTATACTTGATAAATCAATTATATTTCAATATTACCTGACGTTTGTATACTTGCACGTTATTTGTCATAGATTGTGAAAGAACATACATAACAACTTCATTGGATGGTTTTAGCCACTGAAACTTGACATCCGTAGGATGATTGGCTTGAATCGTTTGTACTTTTCTGAATTGTTTAGTTCCTGGAGAATATCTGTAGATGAAAACTGATCCCAGGTACTGCGAACCCCTTAACGCTCCAGACGCCACAGCCAAGAACGTCTTCCCGTCCGGAGTAGATAACGAATCCAGACTAACCGCATTAAAAACTGGAAGGCAACTTTCCTTTGCAAACTGAACGACAGGATTCCTTCGTTGTGTTTTCCCTTTTCCTTGAGTGTGACCCCAAATCTCCAGGAGACCTTCTGGATGTCCTTCTCCACTTCTTGTCAAAATCCCTAGTAAAGTTGTGTCTGTCGATAGAACTCTTGTAGAAGTTGTCTGTGTAAAATAATAATAAAGATTTAACTTTCATCTTTCAAAAAACTACCAATATCTTCAAAATAGAGTATTTTACCAAGCTTGGTGACTCCAAATTCATTTCCTGAACAGCTTCCAAAGCTCCACTTGCATTATCCATACAAAATATTTTCACCGTGCTATCCATCTCATTATTAACTTTATTTGTAGCAGCCATGCAACTAGTTAATCCTCCATTCTTTCCCTTTTTCGTCACAACTGAAAAGCTCCGAATCGACTTAAATCCATGGCTATAAATAACCTGAGAAATCGCTGGTCTCATACTGGCAGTTCCCACGTCCACAGACTTCAGAATGAAAGCTTTACTCAGCTTATCAGGCCCCTTGTTCAGTTCAAAGCTGTGTACATTATTCGACTGGATAACGTCCAGTGCAGCATGTGCTGGCCTCTCGTTGACGTCGTTGACCGCGAAGGCGAACATATTATTATTGTCAATATCATTTTTGGCCAATGACAGCTCAGCAATGTCTGTAACGGTTCCTTCCAATTCTACAAATAAAAACCATACATTTTAAATCAAAGCTAATTTTGTCTCATTTTACCCCACTTTCGAATACTGACATAAAAACAGTGATTTTCAAATACTTACGCACTCGATTCCCAATTTGAAGCTGATAATAATCCACAGCAGCACTGTACGACCACCAGTTCTCCGTGGTGACCTTTTCCGACTTTTTGAACCCGATCGCAACAACAGGATATCCGACTTCTCGAAGGACCTTCACATAAGTCGAATGCACTTTTATGGTTTGTGTGAGAACGAAATAGTCCAAAAACACTGCTCTTTCTACAGAATAATAAATAAATTTTTAAACACTTTTAAACTTATGGTTCCCTATCAGCTTCTCATTAAGTTAATTAACTTATTGACATACTTTCAGAAACCTCCATCATTCTTTTGGTCATGCTCAGTAACTTTGAGTATCGTTCACTCGCCAAGAAAGCGTTGTTGTGCACCTCGTCATGGGCCCTGCTCATAGTATCCATAATTGCCGTTACATTTTGTCCCTGGATTAGTGCATTGGTTTTCACCTGATTTAATACCAACGGCGCATTGAATACGGTTTCTCCTTTGATTATAATTGGTTCCATGTTCTTGGTCTCTATTTCAGTTTTAAACACCTGCGGTTACAATAAAGTAAAGATATGTTAATTCAAAGGTTTTACTAGCGCTTATCAGTGTCATTCTTGTCATTTTTTTGCTTACCATTTTGGAAATGTGGTTCTCTATGTCGACCCCATCGACCTTTCCTTTGAAGATTACTCCTTCCTTAGCCGTAACTGCCGGTCCCCTTCTTTTATTTCCTTTTAACGCATGAGATTTAACGGTAACCCGGTTAGGTAGCACCTGATCCTTATCGGTGGTCACCACATTTTCCAAGTCAAATTTCATCGAGTCAACCAATCCATCCACACTGTTCAAAGAATACATAAATTAGAACAATTACAACAAGAAATCATTATAAATAATAATTTTATAACTTATTTTCTTCACTGACACTACATTTTCAGTGGCCTTCAACGACTCAAATTCCAATGGACCTTGGATCTCATGAACTCCAGACCTCGTCACCGCACCCGCATTCCACTCGCCCAAATTGACTCCATCAATTACAGTGTCTTCCGACAGCGCCAGAGATTTCACCTTTAAACTTTTCAGTGTTTTTGTTGCTGTGACATGATTAGGTCCTGATACTGTCATCAAGTCTTTTACGTTAACATCATTAATTTTAACATCCTTTCCATCATCACCCTGTAATCTTGTCACGACCAGATTCTCTGCCTCCAAATCCCTCCCAACTATTTCCTGATCACCGGTATATCTCAAGACAGAGTCGTAAAATTCCTTGACGTTAACGTCATTCAATTTCCCGTCATTTTCCAGCTTTAACGAATTGGACGTCAGTTGTTCAATACCAACAACGTTCTCCAGGATCACATCCCCTGTCCATGTCTGGGGACGAGTCTTGCTTGCATAGTTTTTCTCCAAGTGCTTCAAGTTGACACCATTAAGTCTCGCAGATTCCTCCATATTTCCTCCCTGATTCAGAGTCAGAGATTTAAATTTCACCGGGTTTTTCAAAACCACGTCTTTCCGTCTCATCCAAATTGAATTGCTCACTTCATTCCAGTCTTTGCCGTTAACTGTGGACGTTACTTCCGGCTCATTCTCCAATTTCAGGTCGCCTTTAATATGAAGAGATGAAGATCGACCATCCGTGGGACCACCTCCGTTTACAAGATTAGCAAAACTTTTAATATCAAAACCTGGAATTTCATTAACCATCATATTTCCTTTAATGGTCATTCCATTTTTAAATGTTTTTGCGCCACTAATTGTCTGTAAACTGTCACTATTCTTTAGCAACACATCCTTCGCCAAATCAATTCCGTTCACATTCACACCGTTCGGCATACTAATTCCAGCCATTGTGTTCACTAGTCCGTTAAAAGTTATAGGTGACCCTCCATTCCCCATGACATCTTCATCTCTATCAATCCTCAATATATTCTCTGACAAACGGCTAACATCCACACCGTTAACACTTGGCGCTTCAAACATCTTTGCCGTTACAGGCCCCGCAAATTCTACTTTTGACTCGACAACTTGATCACTTCCGGACAGTAGCCAGGCTTTACCCCACTCATCAGTCGGGATCTTATTTAAATGACCAATGAACTCCACACTTGTCGTCATAACTCCTTGTCCAAATTTTAGATTCATTCCATCCAGCTTAATGGTATTACTATCTTTTCTTATGATGTCGCCATAAAGTGACTTCACATCACTGCCACTCAAAGATCCCATAACTTCCGAGTTATCCATCACACTCAAATCGTTAAATTTCCACTCGCCCGTTATCTTCTGAACACCAACCTCGTCCCCATTCGTCCTCAAAGTATTTTTCAACTGGTCTTTTATATTAATTTCGTTAACAAAATGAGGTGTGACGTCACCCAGCACCTGAACATCCCCTTCAGCTTTAAATGAACTTCTAAATGAAGTTTCCACTTCCACCATTTGGTCACCCCTTTTTAACATTATGTTTTCGAAAGGAACTTTATCCAAAATGGTATTTGGACAGGAAGCCGAATTTGCCCGGAATGCCTTTCCAAATCCCATTTCGGTATTGATCGTTTGGTCAACACCATTCAAAAGTAAAGTTGGAAAAACCTCCAACAAATTTTCTGCATGACCGTTTGGTTCCCCTCCAATCAGAATATTTGCTCCGACATCTTTCTGGAGATGAACCGTTCCTTCGAAATCTTTCTTTCCAGTTATTTCTAATTGGTTGGATTTTTCACTGTTAACCACCCACTGACTTGGTAAAACCTTGTTCACTTTTCCCCTCACATCCGAATTCCCTTTCACTTCCAAACTATCGAAATGTAAAGTACAACTTCCAGGAAGCATTTCAGAATCCGTTCTCGCACTGTTCTGAAGCACGTGCATAACGTCATTATTATTTTGCTTGAATGACTTCTTAGCGAATAAACCGTCGTCAAATTTCACATTTCCTCCTAGAACATTAAGCACGCCTCTAATTTCATTTTCAGTTAACATGATCTTTTGTTCATTGGACCACCCAGCGAGATGGACTCCATCCACAAATTCTGTTGCCTCCACATGCTCATTAAAATGGACACTTTTCAAAACCTTGGACTTGACGTGTTGAACTTCATTCGATTTTTTCAAGAAAATATCCAATTGGTTATTACCATTTTGAAGAACTTTCACATTGTTCAATTGACTTGTCACTAATAACTGGTCAATATCAGTGGCTTTTGTCATTTTCATATTTTTCACTGTATATTTTCCTCCATCTTTCTTCCCAAAGTTAAAATTAACGTCGAACTGCTCATTAACATTTGGATTTTCTGGGGTAATATGATCAATTTCCAAGTTTTCAAAGTAGACCGGTGCCGTGAACATTTGCTCGACATTTGCTCCTTCCCCTTTCGCGTAAATGGCGTTTTCGTACAGAAAGTCGATATCTTCTCCATTTATTTTGATCACCTTTGCATTTTTAATTTCAACTTTGTCACTGACAAACTTCTTATCCGCTTTGATAACGCCACCGGAAAGAGGAACTGCATCTTGAAACATTGTGAATACATCAACATCGTTTAACGTCCGTGTGTAGAGATTATTAACGGTAGAGCCTGTCAAGTCCATTGTCATTCCTGGAAAGGTTTGATTTCCTTTATAAAGTAAAAATTCGGGTTGGGTGAAGGATAACCCGGCAAATTTATGACCAACTTGGATCTCTTTGGTGACATGGACTGTTGAGAGGAATTCATTGTTTCCAGTAAACACTTGTGAAGAGGAAGGATGTCGTTGTGCGTAGTCCTTTAGCAGAACTCCATTTAAGGTTGTCAGGGTGACATCTAGGGAAAAATGATAAATCTAATATTATATTTAACAGTTTTAATTTTAATACAATTGCATATTTTCAAAAGAAGATTAACTCACCATTGGCCACGACTGTATCCGTGACAATGGACTTCAATTTGTTTGGCTGATTAAGAAAAATGGCATTTTCAAGATGATCGTTAACCTGAATCGAGCCCATTTTATTTTCAACTCTTAAATGTCTTAAGGAAATTCCCTCATTTTCGTAATTGACAGGCTGTGAAAATTTTACATGTGCTGGAAACATAATTAACAATTAATTACCATTCTATTCTGTCAGATTGCTTATTGACTTCAGAAAAAAATAGGTTTAAATTTAAATTAAACAAAACTTACAGTTAATTTCCTGTAAATCCATTTCATTAGTCCATACAACATTATTGACCATTTTACTATGAAGATGATTCATGGTCACATCTAGTTTATTGATGTCACCTTCCACTTTTGCCATTTCTTTAAACTTGTCTTCATCCAAACTCCTACCGCGTCCCAGTCGTAACGACTTTTATAAAATAATACAAAAAAGCAACATTAAATTAATCTCGTTAACTAACCGTTATAACTAAACTTATTTAAGTAATTTTTACAGCTTACTTGAGAGCTTAGCTTAGTAATCTTCACACTACTCTCAAACTTAAGATCTCCTCTTATATCTATCCTCTCATCATTTTCGTTTGGAGCAGCATTTAACCGTTTCTCCAAATCCGACAGATCTTTCCCATTAACTTGTTGATTAGCTCCTTTGCACCAAGCCTCCACTGACGTTACCAATTTCCGGTGGTCATTCCTTGTTTCAAATCCTACTCTAAACATGCCGTTTTCCACTTGTTGATTTGCAGTTGCCACAGCTTTACATAAAAAAACAATATTCCAAAATAATTAGTTAACTATTCGTCTATTAAAAATATCTAACAGATTTTTTGTCAGTTAAACTTACTAAAATACGTTTTCCCCTCAGTACTAAACTGCCTCAAATTAACAGAAAACGGATTAGAGCCCTGATTCAATGTCATCTCAAATTTTTTCGCAAACGTCTCCACAAAAGTCCATCCGTTATACTGGAAAATCCGAATTCCATGTAAATCAGCAAACGCGAGAAAAAACTTGTTGCCATCTTTCACCGGAAGGAACTGTAAGGCGCCATAACTGTGAAAGCTCTTGAAAGGAAGAAACCTCGTGCTCCCAAATTTCATGATGGTCGATTGAACCCAAAACTGAGGCTTTCCGTTTTCATCTGCAATAAGTTGACACACATATACTTAATAATAATCTAACTTCAATTTAAATATCATTTAATTAATTAATATATTAAATATATTCACCTCTTTTGCAACTATTCGCAATCGCAATAAAATGCTCTTGTCTCCTTTCATCGACATTAGAAAACGTAAAATGTCGAATATCTTTCGCCCCATAAGTTTGAATCTTTTGAAAGCTAACAAATTTGGATTCCTTATGATGATACTTAAATATTTCCGACTGAATACTAGTAGAACCCGTGTCATCCTGATAATTAGCCACCGCCAAATAATCATGAGAAAACATGGGAAAGTGCTGGATACTCTGCGGATTATTTGCTGGAAGCTGACTGACATAATCAAAGTATCCACCTTGCCAACGGTACAAAGGCACTACAACGCTATAACTTGTTTTTCCCGAACTGACCACAGATTTTTCTGGAGCCAACGCCAAAAATATTTCATTAGCTTCCGAGCCCATTCCTGTCCAAAACGCGTTGCTTTTTGCGAATGGCAAATGAATTGTTTGGGTTTTATCAAATGTGCTGTTGGATAAGTTGACGCGGTAGAGGGTAGAGCCTGTGTTTATCTTTTCTGTGGATCCTGTTAAGTGCGGTTGGTGGTTTACTGTTGTGAATGCGAATAGTTGACCTTTCACTTTGAAAACGTCCACGGAAACTGCGTCGGGGGCTGGTGTTTGGAAAAGGAGACGCTGTCGTAAGTTCTATAAACAAAAAATAGCAAAATTTATGAATTAATTTTGAAATAAGTTTTGTTAGATAATCACCTTAATTGGATTTTTATGTACCTTGTCATTTAGCTCGTGCATCATAATTTCTCGCCCACGTTCCGTCGTCTCAATGGAGAACACAAGTGTCTTGTCTTCAACCTTTTTACAATTGATGTCGATGGCTGTAGTGCTGTCATAATACTGTGGGGTGGTGCGATCCACTTGATTGATGACAAATGTCCCTTCTGTTAACAATTTAAAAACTCACTTTAGTAAATTGACATTTACTTAATATTATTTAAACATAATTAAAACTAATGTTTTGCCACTTAACCACTCTCATGATCCGCCGTCTTTCTTCGACTCCTCGCCACATTGTACTTTTGATCTTGAAAAATAACTGCTCGTTTCCTTCTTCTCTGCCTTCTTGATATTAAACGGCTACTGCTATTATTATTGTCGTTGATACGAGGATCTTCATCCAAGAATACTTCAGTATTCTCTTCATCTTCCCCAAAATGAGAATTGACCATTTCCTCCGTCCATCTTTTGTACTTGCTCACATGCTTTCTAATAAAATGTCTTGACCCTGGATCCGAAGAATAGATTGGTGGTGACGGTGGCAATGGAGGCGGTGGTGCTGCAGGTGCCTCAAGATAAGCACCTTCCCCTTCAACTCTTCCACCAGCAAGCAAATAATCCTCATTATGTGACGTGTACACAGTTTCACTGCTCAACTCTTTTATGAACAATTGCACCAACACAATTAGTATAATACTTGATGATGATGACATAATTGGAATTCAAGTCGCCTAAAAAGATCTTCTAATGTCATATACACATTTGCACGTGTTTCAGGATTTGATGTTGATGAGCTGATTTATACATGTAAAAAACTGTGCTAATTTTTTAACTCTAATTTTTACCTAAAAATATATAAAAAAATATGTAGTAATTAAAAAAGGACATGTTTCTTTGTTTCTTTAAATATCTTGTACACTAATAACTAATTTTTTGAAACTTTAACAAAATAACTTTTTTAAACATTGCTGAAAATTCAAAACAAAAATAATAGTAAATTGTTGCGACGATGAGACAGTGACCCTATCTGCTATACACAGCATTAATACGGGCCACTAGCCCTGGCCATTTTTGTTGAAAAGGTACAAAAATATACACTCTTTTTATAGTACAATTACAATTCATTTGCTTATCGGAATCCGGCATCCTTAACTATTATATAGCCTGAAAAGGCTCCATATCGATATCAACATAGGAAGCATTTAATGTATTCATATTCTCATGAGAAGCGACAAGCGACGCAGGTCTCAGCGACATTCAATAAGGAATACTTAACCATTTTTCTCTTTGTCCATTTCCATCATATTTTAAACGGGTTCATTCATAAAATACGGTACCAAAAATATCTATCATGACGTCTGTCACATTTTATGAACCATTTATATTTCAAATGGCAATATATATCGGGTTTTCATGAAGCAAATCTGGAAGGCTGTTTCATTTTACCCCAATATTTTAAGACGTAGGTCATAGATGTACCATGTACCCCAAATCCCAAATGCACTTGTACTTGAATAGAAAGTGTAAACCTAAGTATAAATCTCAGAAAGATTTTCATCTTCGGAAAAGCTTTTGATATTAGCATGTCATTTGCAATCTGCATTCATCAAATCCAGACAGAGCCCAACTAAAACAGATTGAAACCAAAAATGAGAATTTTTCGATGATGATGCACGGCTTTTCTGATGAAATAGGTCTTTTCCATCCACTTCTTCAGTTTTTCATTCCAATACCAATATATTATGCTCTTTACCAAGTTATTTCAAATTGGCATCTGCATATCAAACCAAAACCTTATAATAATATATCTTTAATCTTATCTTATCCTTTCCAAGTTAACTAGTATCCTTGTGTATATTTTTACTCGACTTTATTTCATCCATAATACTTTTATGTACATCCATAAATCTGTCCTGTTCTCTGTGTCTCCATGAAAGAGTTTATACTTTTGAGCAGTTGGCTTTTAATATTTTACTTTTCCATTATATTTTTCTACCACTCCTGCTGGACTTACTAACTTGACATTATTGACGACAAGAAAAGCTCTAGTAAGCACTATGTATATTTTATATATCACCTCGACAAACGGCAAACTCCACGCCACAAATCTTGCCTCCTAAAACTTAAAACTAAAAATGCATTACACGCTTGTTTGTCGCTTGTTTCCACTTTAGATAGGTATCTCTGTACTGTTATAATGGTAGTAATGAACCATGAGCAATTAAAATACGCCACATGTCCTTATGTGCAGTTTTCCATCTTAAAACTTAAATTTAGCAAAAAAAAGCATATCATTATATCAACCCAAGCCATCTTTCGATCCACCACCGCCGATGCCGATGATAGAGCTGCCGGCTGCCGCCATCATCACTTCATCCCATTCTTTCTTCCTTTCAGATATAAACCCTAGATCCAGATTTAATTTGCATTTTTCTCAAAGAACAAAACTAAGCCAATCTTATTAGTAGCTTCTTTCAACACATTTGTCACATATTATTGTTCCCTCCTCCTCCTCCTCCACCACCACCACCTCTCCAAAAACTTAAGATTTGGCATAACGAATGTCTACCTCATTCCGCATAATACGCTATTCATCATCCATCATTAACTTACTGACTGACTTGAAAACTTGAAGAGATGAAAATGAGATGGACTCTGGACCATGCATTTTTTTTGCATAGGTATTTCAACATTCCACTTCCATGTCTCCATGCATGTCTGACTGACTGTGCGACTCTTGCAAATTACCAATTTTATTTTTTCTTCTCCACTTTCATAAACTAAACATGTATAAACACCTATAACAAAAAAATAAAATTGCTTACCCAACAGAAATGGCAAATATAAAGTTTATGAGGTGAACTCAGGCATATCATGTATAAGTGGTATGGTCTTCCATAATAATTGAATATGTGATGACATAGGACATAGGACACATATTATAACTGTAATATTTTGTATTAAAATTAAGATGTTGGCTGTTGTCTTATGAATCATGAATGAGCAAAACTATATCCAATCGGCCCCTTCTTCTTCGACAGCCTCCTCTTCTTCTTCTTTCAATGTTTCAATGCATCGGCTATCGGGTTCTTCTTCTTCTTCCACATTCGTGTCATGTCAATAAAAACTGAAAGTCTTTCAACCATACTATTATGAACATGCATCACCAAATGTCTCCTTCTAATAGTATAACTAATTAGTATTGTGCCTTGTGCCATAATAATATGCAATATGGCAAAATGGCATCATCCAGGCAAAAAAAAAGAAAAGAAATGAAAATCTATTGTGAATTTTTATGACAAAACGATATACAACTTTACATTTACAAAGTACAAGTATTACTTACACAAATCATTATTATAAGGGAAATGGAACGATACCAGTAGTATTGAATATTATTTAGATTCAGAGCTTCTTCTTCCATTTCCAACTAAATCTACCTGAAAAAAAAGTATTGTTTTTTTACTTGAATGGGACATTGTGTTATTTTGATTTAGCATTTTTTTATATACCAACCTGTGTATTAAATATTTAAAGTCTAGAATGTTCTCGTAAATATTTTTGAGTTGAATTGTGGAGTATCGGGTGTGGTTTAAAGCTTTTAAAACTGATACGTAGTCGTTAAAAATAAGTTGGAAGCGTTAACAAACACTTCAAGGAAAATGGTACACATTTTTAGTAGGATTTTTAATTGATTGAGTTTCAAAATGATGGAGAATAAGTTGGTTAATGGGTTTCAAATTAAAACGTGTTTTCTTGACAGAGCTTTTTTGGCTTTGGTTCGGCCACCCCCGAGATTGAACTAATCTTGGACGGCATCGAAAACCGGAAATTTGCTGAGATCAAAAATGAAGAAGGAAAGCTGGCAAAGCATCCGTTATACTTTGACGGAGAAACCGTTTCCGGTGAGGTGAAAATCACTTTGAGAAGAGGGAATGGAAGATGTGAAAAGCATCAGGGGATTAGGATTGACCTTATTGGTCAGATTGAGCTGTTTTATGATCGGGGGAATCAGTTTAATTTTCTGAGCCAGTATAGGAACCTGGCGTTGCCTGGTGACTTTTTATCCCATCAGACCTTCAAGTTCCAGTTTAACAATGTGCAAAAACCTTATGAGTCCTATACTGGAATCAACTGCATGTTGAGGTGGTAAACTCTAGAAAATATATAATGGTTAATTAGATAATTATTGATGATTGTTTTTAAAAACACTTTTTTCTTGAGTTTCACAGATATTTTCTCAAAGTGTCCATCATCAAGCGTTTGTCGGACATCACGAAAGAGCAAGAGTTGGTGGTCCACCAGCTCTCCAAGTATCCGGAGTTGAACAACAGCATTAAGATGGAGGTTGGAATTGAGGACTGTCTTCATATCGAGTTTGAATACAATCGGGCCAAGTATCATCTTCAAGATGTCATTATCGGCAAGATCTACTTTATTTTGGTTCGGATCAAGATCAAGACTATGGAGCTGTCCATCATCAAGAGGGAAACTGCCGGTTCTGGTAACTAAAGCCTTTGATATTTAAATACTAAAATCTTTTAAAATTTTTTTAATTGGCTGCATATTGATTTTATGTAATTTTCATAGGTCCGAACACGTTCTCCGAGAATGAGACAATTGCCAAGTTTGAAATCATGGATGGTGCTCCTGTCAAGGGAGAAAGTGTTCCAATCCGAGTCTTCCTCTCGGGGTATGCTCTCACCCCAACTTTTAAAGATGTTGACAGGAAGTTTTCTGTCCGTTATTATGTAAGAATTGATAATGGTTACATATTTTTTAAATCTTTCAATAACTTTTAGCATCATTAATTAATAAATTTTCGTTTTGAATTTTGTTTAACAGTTGAATCTTGTTTTGGTGGATGAGGAGGAACGTCGCTATTTCAAGCAACAGGAAATTATTTTATGGCGAAAAGTTGACGTTCCAAAAAAGACATTTCAGGCAACTCTGCAACAGCAGTATCGAGAAATGAAGAATCCCAACGTACAGATATCAACTTTAAGTATTGCCAGCTCTAACAGTGGCACCACTGCCATAAAGGAGAATGGTTCTAACGGTGACATTAAAGCTTCAACTGACATCGCTGCACCTGCCATCGTTGTCACCAACGCTGAGACATCTGCTGTCATCACCATGGAATCAGACTGTCCATCAAGCAGCAGCGCAAGTGCCAGCAATTCTCATGATGATGTCGTCCTGAGCCAGGACTTTGCTACCATGGCAATCAACGGAAATGGAAAGAAAGCGGTTGGCAATAAAAAGCAAAAGTCAGAGGAAGACGCAATTAACAGCCGACCACCTTCTCCTCAACCGGAAAAAGCACCTGTTACTATTCCTGTTCAAAAGAAGAAGAAGGAGACCCAAATTGGTGTCAAAACTGCTCATTTTTTTAAGGGCGAGGGGCGAATTCCTTTTAATGTTGTTGGCACAAAGAAAGAGTTATCCGGAGATGACTCTGATGACGATATCCCTACACTAACGGGATCCATTTGTGAGGCGGATGTCCACAACGTTTCACATGAACTGGCGGTTGATGCTGCTGCCGCTGTTGGAGTTGGAGGTACTGGAGAAAATGGACTGGGTTACCAGGATGGGAAGGAGGAGTAATCCGATCTGAACTGATGAAAATTTGAAGTCTTTTCAAGAAGATGAATTTTTTTTGCTCTACAATTTAGTCATATGGTCAGTATCTATTTTACACTATGCACTATGATGCAAATGTCATGTCATCCTGTCCCGAGTAATTATTAAACAGTTAAGAATATTTAGTGGTTATGTCTTTAACGAAACATGATTTAGTAATACAGATGCACTTTATAGAGATGTTACTGCTTATTCAGAATTGAAAA
Source organism: Entomobrya corticalis (assembly GCA_034694325.1). NCBI lineage: Eukaryota > Metazoa > Arthropoda > Collembola > Entomobryomorpha > Entomobryidae > Entomobrya > Entomobrya corticalis. The sequence goes on from JAQFYG010000013.1 coordinate 36,326, forward strand.
TTTATTGAATTGTTATACATTTTTACATTTATTGCTAATGTAAGCCAATTTATTGAGAGAAATATATTTCATAAAGATTTAATACAGTTTACTATAGATAATCGTAAACTATAAACCTATCATCATCAGTAATTATTATTGATAAATGAGACTTTGAATAAAGCTCAGCAAAAGATTTAATTTAGTATTAGTTTCATACCTATTTCTACTACTAGTTAATAGTAATCCATCCGAATGGAGAATAAAAGTTAGATTTAAAATAAAATAAATACGTTTTAAAATAATTTATTAATCTGTCATCCTCACACAATTTTACAATTCCCCTGCTGTAATTTCTTCAATCTGCATTATTTCGATACTGTTGTCTTCCAATATCTTCATCATTACGAATTCCTTGTTGTGGAAGAAGTACTGCTTTATCAATTCGTATCGGGTTTCCTCATCCATTTCTGGGGTGGTTTTACCGATGATATAGGAATCTCGGGTTTGTTTACAGTTGGGATCCTCAGGATTACAAGGAGGAGGGCATGTATTTGGCATGTTTGGAAAGAAGATGAAACAGTAGAAAGGAACCAAGATGACTACTGACGTTTGTGTTGGAACTTTATCGCAGTCGATGAAGCACTGGTCGAGAAGACCTGGATGGAAAATTTTTAAGGGATTAAATTAGAAATACGATAAACTTTTTAATAGTTGAGAGGTTAAATAAATTATTACTGGCTGTTTTATGATCAATTATACTTACTATTTATGATTGTAAAAGTCCTTGCTTCACGTTCCGATGATACTGAGGAGTTTGGAGATGGCAACGAAGATGTGGTTGAGCTCACAATGAGAAGGGCAAAAAGAACCGCTTTCATCATGGTGTCGCTTGCTGGTTCTGGTTCAACCTTTTTGGAAAAAGTAACAGTATTTTTAATGGGGAACTTTGAATTAAGTTCTTTAACGAAAACTTGTGGATTGGTTTGGTTAATTGCAAGTTTGAACTGTGTTGACTGAAGTATTGGAATGATGATGAAAATGATATTGACGGAAGGGTTTTTATACTAATCTAATCACCCTGTCTTCATTGCTGTCTTAGTTTTAGGTATTTAAAAGTAATAACATTTAATTTAAGGTTAAGAAATCATATTATTGATCATAAAACTAGTTTTTAGTCTTGCTTTGGGGCTACATAGAACAAAAAAGTTAATTTGCATGAAATAAGATCAATGATGCATTCTCATAAAGATTTATGCTATGCAGCAAAACTTGATAAAATAGGTTAGCATCGATCATAGTTAACTTTTAATATGAATACTGTTAACTGGCATGGTAGATATAACTATTATAAAACGTTGTACAAAATAATGACATTTGGAATTACCAGATGCAAAATGCAAACTTTCCCTTTCTTCAGAATTTCAGGCTTTCGGCAAACAAAATCAAAATCTTTTGAAAGGAAAAGTTTTCCAAGTCATCTAAAAAATTGACACAAAGAAAACCCTGATGCAACAAATACAATGAAACAACAATGAAAACAAACAATATTTCATGGTAACATATTTTACGTGGCAATAATGCTGACTTTTTATTCACCTCAAACAACAAAATAGCTTGCATAAGACCATAAAATTATTTGTAAATTAAGTACATTGGTTTTTCCATAATATTTCATATGACATACTTTGAAACAAACTTCTTGATTAATGCCAAAAATTATGCAGATTACTACAAAATCTACAAATTAGAGCTGGGACGGTAGTTCCGGTTAGCTTCCAACTCTTGCCTGATCATTCTTCCCAACTCAGGATGTACGTGACTGAACTGCTTGATGGCACGTTCCTGCAGAAATCCCTGAGCTCCTTTTAGATGCCCTGCGATATTCGAAGGAAGTCGTTGTCGCTCATCTGACTTAAGCACCTTCTGCCAGAAAAGGCCTGCCTGGGAGTAGTTGTCGTTGTCAGCAGAATTGTAATGTTTCACATCCCCAGCAAGCTTGAATGAAGATGGTGCCGCCGATTCAGTCAGTTGGGGACCTCCAAAACTGTTTGGGAAGTAGTTTGGTGCACCAGCCTATAACACAGGCAATTAGAAAATCAGCAATAAAATATAAAATGAACTAACTTTAATTAATGTTACTGCACCTGTTGGGTATCTTGACTCATAAATCCATCCCTAGAATAATTCCTCAATCTAATGGTCCTCAACGGACAATTAACCGGAATTTGGGGGTAATTCGGCCCCAAACGATGACGATGAGTGTCATTGTACGAAAACAACCTGGCTTGAAGCACCTTATCAGGTGAAGGCTCAATTCCAGGAACCATGTTAGCTGGACTAAATGCAAGTTGTTCCACCTCAGCAAAGTAATTGGCTGGATTACGATCCAAAACAATACGGCCAACAGGATTCAACGGGAATTCACTATGAGGCCAAATCTTAGTCAAGTCGAATGGATTCCATCTGAATTTTTCTGCCTGTTCGAAAGTCATGACTTGAATGTAAAAGGTCCATGATGGATACCGTTGCTCGGCAATGGCGTTGTACAAGTCGTGGATGGAGTAGTCTGGATCATCAGCAGACAATTGACGTGCTCTTTCCACAGAAAGATTTTTGATTCCTTGATCAGTTTTCATGTGGAATTTGCAGTAAACTGGGTTGCCTTGTTCGTTTACTAGTTTGAAGGTATGGGATCCATAACCGTTCATATGTCGGTAACCGTCAGGAATTCCTCGATCAGAGAATAAGAAACATGTTTGGTGTGTAGCCTCGTGTCGTAGAGTAATAAAATCCCAGAACATGTCGGCATCCTTCAAGTGCGTTTGCGGATTCCTCTTTTGTGTGTGGATGAAACTACAATAAATATTATTCCATTTAATTTCTTAACTGCTTATAATTATACTGTTAACACGCTTTCTTTGAAATATTACCTGGGAAAAAGTATCGGCTCACGAATAAAGAAAATTGGTGTATTATTTCCCGTTAAATCCCAATTTCCATCTTCCGTATAGAATTTCACAGCAAAACCACGAGGATCCCTGACAGTATCAGCAGATCCACTTTCCCCTCCAACGGTGGAAAAACGAATGGCAAGATTGGTTCGTTTCCCGATTTTGTCGAAAACTTTTGCTTTGCAGTATTTGGATATGTCATGGGTTACTTCAAAGTATCCGAATGCCCCTGTACAGAGTAAAATGAAGTTATACCATGTATTTAAGAAGTATATAGGGCAATTATATTCCAAATTCCAATACTTACCAGCTCCTTTGGCATGAACCTGGACACCAAGGAAAATAACGATAAAACAATTATTACTATTCACCGGCAACTGGCATAACTTTATCAAGTATTTAGTAAATTAAAATCTATTTACCACACGTTCTGGAATCCTTTCACGATCAAAATGTGCCAAATGGTCTACCAGATTAGTATCCTGAAGAAGAATGGGTCCACGTTCCCCAACAGTTTGCGTGGTGGTCAATGATGAATACGGACATCCTTGAAAGTTCACAGCCCGGTCTGGTTTCTATTTTTTTTAAATATCCAATAACTTTAACCATTGCATCTCCACAATTCTCACTAAACTACACACAAATATACATATTTGCTAAAGAACTATTAAAACAATTAAGCTTACAGCATTCCTAGACTTCCAGAGTGTCAACTGGTCAGCAGCTTTATCACGACCTGGCATTTTCCCTATAACTTTGGAAACTTTTTTCTTTCCAAATTTCAAAATTTCTCCAGATTATATGGAAACTCAGCACAAACTAAAAGGAAACAAACATATTTTGATTATACTTTTCACACGAAATGAACCACAAAATCAGCTGAAAAAAATTAAAAAGTAGTTTCTCACGTCAAGTCCAAGTCCAATTCCAACACAGCAGCCCAGAGAGAGATCAGCGCTCAGCGCAACCACTTGTTACTAGGTTGACGGCAACACGCAAAATAGCATGAATGAGAACTGGACAACCGCTTGTCATTCAGCCAAATAAAGCCAAAAGGTCCAATCAGAACACTATACAAGTCCAGCTTATACTCCTGCAATATATTTATCTTTTAATTATGATTAAAGTAAAAGTAAGCATAAATGGGTACAATATTTCTATGATGATTTCACGAATTTTTAATCAAAAAGATGTTTGATATTAGTAAAATATTAATTAAGACTATTCAAGCTTAATGGAAAAATACATAACTATTCATTAAATTATGTCCATTTACTTTGGGATTTGATTATAGATACATTTTTAAATAAGAAAATAGATAATATATGGAAATTGAGACAAGGCTTGAGAATTGAGATCCAATCCAACTAGCTTTAGTCCAATATCCAATCATCCTCTGCTGTAACTAGGCTCTGGGCTCATCTCTACAAAACCATTGGCAAACTAACAATTTTAATTATAAACGCTTTATTAATATAAGGACTCAAAAGCTTAAAGCAGGTAAACAACTTTGTTTTGACATATCGTCGTGTCACATGAGTCATCATCATCATTGATATTAAATATTATTTTGTTGGTTTTTTATCATCTTTTTTCAACCTCAACTCAACTCTCACAACCAGCTCAACATTTATGTACGGACTTTATGCATGAATGACATCTCATCAGAATGAAAAAGGTTTAGATAGAATAGAATGCATATTATTCGTTGATGGATGATGTGGATGCGTTATGATAAGTTAGGTTTAGGTTTGTCCTTTAATGCCATATTGGATATCGAATGTTGTGATCAATGACCAATGGCATTATTGATAAATGAAAAATCCAAAGCAAATACTGGAACTCTGGATACTCTGGAACTAGAGCTTCAAGCTTGGCTTTTTTGATAAATATATGGTTTTTATTGAGATGAGGATAAGAACAGGTTCCTTTATCATTTAATCATAATTAAAAGTAGGCAAACTTCTAGCCTGATTGAATTACAAGTTTATTTGCGGTCTAGATGAAATCGAAATTGGGTTTTCCTGGCTTTTCTGTTTAACTAAGGTTGATGTACTTGCATAGAAATCAATTAGATTTTGCGCATTTAAAACGTGTGCATAAATTCAATGATATTCTGGCTAATTATTAACCATGATTTGTAGTAAACATGAATGAATCATATATTTATTTGCTTGGAATAAGTACTAAATACATAAATGTAATTGTAATATTTGAATTATTGTCCCACCACCTTTGACCTTAAATTTTTTTGTAATTGAATAAAACTTTCAATAAATCTCCTCCAGCTTTTTTCACAAGTAGTTAAATTTTAAATATTGTGTAGGATATTTAATGTGGAATACAGCATCTTTGTTCCGAAACAATTTTATCATAACTCCTTATTCTCCTCTTATTCTCCTTGACAGGAAGCACCTCATCATCATCAGGTTGAGAAGTTAACTCTCAAGAAGACACAGCAGCCTTAAGCATGTCCCCGAATTCCTGGTTTACCTGCGCGAAATTCCCCAAAGCCCTTTGCCTTATCGGCTCAGTAACTTTTTTCAAACTTCCAGCAAGATTCGCCACCAATCGTTTCCTCTCCTCAGGTCCAAGCACCTTCCTCCAGAAGAGGTCCACCTGAGAAAAGTTGTCCTCATCCCCAGTATCCTCCCGGATAACATCTCCAGACAACTGGAATTTCGATTGGACCGCAGAGGGGCACTCATGTGGACCACTGAAGCTATTCGGGAAGTAGTTTGGAGCTCCACCCTGTTTATTATCGACTCGCATTGGTCCGTCTCTAGTGTAAGTTGTCAAATTAACGGAACGCAATGGACAGTTAACCGGGATTTGGGTGTAGTTTGCTCCCAAACGATGACGATGAGTGTCAGTGTAAGAAAACAAACGACCTTGAAGCATCTTATCAGGAGAAGCCTCAATTCCTGGCACCATATTCGCAGGGCTAAATGCAATTTGCTCCACATCGGTAAAGTAATTTTCTGGATTGCGGTCCAAAACAACTTTTCCCACAGGAATCAATGGGAAGTCACTGTGTGGCCAGACCTTGGTCAGGTCAAATGGGTTCCACCTGTAGGTCTTGGCCTGGTCAAAGGTCATCACTTGAATATAGAAAGACCAGGATGGAGGCTTTCCTTCAGAAATGGCGTTGTACAAGTCACGAATGGAGTAGTCAGGATCTTGACCCTCCAATTGTCCCGCCTTCTCCGCAGGTAAATTCTTAATGCCTTGGTCAGTTTTCAGATGAAACTTGCAGTAAACCGCGCTTCCGTCAGCGTTAACCAGCTTGAAGGTATGAGAGCCGTAGCCATTCATGTGGCGATAACCGTCAGGGGTTCCACGGTCAGAGAAGAGGAAACAGCATTGATGCATGGTTTCTGGACGAAGAGTAAAAAAGTCCCACATCATGTCAGCGTCCTTCAAGTGGGTTTGGGGGTTTCTCTTTTGAGTGTGGATGAAACTAAAATAAACAAAAATTGGTCATTAACAACGGTAAAAACGGTAACTACTATATTGACTTAAATATATTTAGATTTAGTTACCTTGGAAACAAGATTGGATCCCTCAAGAAGAAAATTGGAGTGTTGTTTCCAACAAGATCCCAGTTCCCGTCGTCCGTATAAAACTTGATGGCAAATCCACGAGGATCCCGAGCAGTGTCCGCAGAGCCGCTTTCTCCGCCAACGGTTGAGAAACGGATGGCGAGTGGAGTTTTCTTCCCAACCTTTTCGAAGACACGGGCTTTCGTGTACTTAGAAATGTCATGTTGGACCTCCAAGTAGCCAAAGGCACCTGACAAAAATTATTTTAAAACAATCAATAGTACAACCCATTTATGTTATTTAGAAAATTGCTATTGATTTTATGCTGTCCATTTCTCTATACACCTATCTGCCATTCTCCCTCCTACCTCAACTATTTTCCAATTTTCATAAAAGGTTTTTGCACTTTCTAGTCTGCTGGAGGTGACAACGACAACGATACCACTTATTTCCTTAAAATCATCCTACTCCCAACCTAACGGCTTTTTATTATATTTTATCCTATATTCTATAATCCAAACAGTTATTCAATTTTCAATATTACTCTGCCAACTATGGCTCTTAACATCTCAATAATATGCTTAATGTTAAGAAACATCACCGTTATAGTTACAAGCACATACATAATGCATCCTCTGTCAATTCAATGACGTTCTCTTCTTTTTTGACAAAGTTGACAGTAAAATATTATCATAATATAAAGCTGGTGATGCGATTGGTATTCAACGGGTTCAAACCTTTCTTTCCTGCGGCTATACCAAAAAACATGAAATGAAATAACATCTTTAACAAGCATATGGCCATTTTTTGTTGAAGGGAGTTCTCAAGCTCTCTTCGTCTTATTCAGGCAGTCTGTCATTCATTCTTAAATTCTTTGAGGATTGAAGCTAAAGCTTGAAGCATTTTTTCCAAAAAGATGATTTATAGTGTCCCCTACAACACCGTTTTATACAAAATTTCATTTTTATATCATATTTTTTAATAATGATTATGTGTGCACTCACTACCCACATTACCAAACCGCAACCACATATTACCTTATTCCTTGAATCTCTTTAAATATATATATCATACCTAACTATTATGTAAGTAGATCGTTCATTAATGACAATTCAAAAGCATACATATACCGTAAATTCTCAATTAAAGTTCCAAGCCCAACTTTCATGATCATTTTATTCATAAAAAATGGATTTTTATTAAAGAAAATACGATACAAGAAGATATATGAATGCAACAAAGTATTATTTAACGTTTCACGAAGAGCTCAACAAGAAAAAGGAAAAAATAATCATCATCATCATCAACTCATCATCATCATCCATCTCTATTCAATCGTCTCTCGTCTCTCCCACTTTTTCCTGCCGTTATAGTTCCATTATGAACATATCTCTTTTATTCATGTCGACCAAAAATGCATATTATTACTTATTATTAATATTGCAAAATGCAGACTTCAATCACGGCAGTTATACTACTCTATAGTCAAGTGATTGAATGTCTTCTGCGGGGCCAATGAACCTCTTTCCTTGGTCGATGTTGTTGTTGTTGTCTTTTAACTTGTAAGAATACCACCAAGACACCAAGAGAAATAATATGTAATGAAGCTTGTAAGATAACAATGTACACATATTCGATATAAAAAACCATCTCTCTTCATTCTTCATTTCATTCCTTCATGACATGGTTCATAGTCTGTCCGTCTACTAACAACCTAGGTTGTTGGTATCTCTTTAGAAAAAGTAAACTGGTGTCTGGTGTGGGTTATTCTGGCAGTAGTGCAGGTAGGAAAGGAAGGTATCCACGACGACCAACGACTAAGCCGACAAAAAAATTATATTGTAAAAAAACCTCCTCTTCCACCTCTTCTTATAAAAGAGGTGGATTTGTGACTATTGTGAGGTGATGGCATAAAAAATGAACAAATATAAAAACAAGAAGGAAGTAAAGCCACATAACTTTTAGCTTTATGACGAATTGAAACAAAAAATATAAAATGCTAAATTTAAAAATGGTCAATTGCTTATTTTGGTTACCATGACTACGCTTCAAAAATTGAGAAAGAGTGAAGGGGAGACGGAGAAAGAAAAATAAGTAAATTTTGTGTTGGTGACTTTCAGTTTATTTTGTTGATGATGTTGAGATGATGATGCTTAAATTAATAATTGACGTGTGAATCTCATTCGAAAAAAGTAATATAAATGCATACAAAGTCATGATGATGGTAAAAGTTTTTAATCCTTTTTTTCAGAAGAGAGACATGGAATGACATGTTTGTGGTGGTGGATTTAGATTCAATTATAATTTTTCATCGTCGTGACTAAAAGGTAGAGTGAAAAAAATGGATTGAAGAAGATTTGTAAGGAAATGCTGACTGATTGTGAGTGACTTTCGAGGTTATTTTTGTAAAGGATTTTATCTTTTTTAAGAGCAGCACCTGTAGAATATTTAGATGGCTTTTTATCTGTAGAAGATTCAATTGCACTGTGGCATTTTACCGTTCTCTCTACAACATATTATCAGTTTAAGTGTCAAGTCAATCCACATATTAACTTAACTATTAAGTAACCGGGTAGCTTATTTAAAATAATAATCCTGCTGAATTGAAATTACTCCAAAATCAGAATTAAAATGTCAAATGTACTTTAAAACAAATAATATGAGAAAAATTTTAAATAGGTAGTTTGATGTTGATGAGCTTTTTGATTATGTTAATTAACCTCATTACTCACTGCTAACATAATTTTAGCCAATCAACTCTATAGAGAACCCTGAAGTTAATCACAAAATCTACCATAGCCCCATTCCAAAATATTAAGACATTTTTCAAGAAATTTCTTAAATTTTTGACTCCCATGAACATATCAAGGTGTTTACCATGTCATTACCTAATAACCCTAGAGCAAATTAAAGATAATTATCAATTTCTCCACGGCACAGGTTCATTACTCGCACAACAAGGAGCACAGTTTAGATTAAAGAAAATAGCACACAAAAATTAATCAACAGTCTCTTGACTTTCATTTTCATTGAATTTTGTGAATTTATAATTATTTGACTGCTCTGCTATTAAGCAACTCAATTTTAGCTCCAGGAGGTGCTGGCCTGATTGCTACCTATCTACCTACCTAACTCTCAAGTATTTTGTTTACTTTCAGCAAAGCCAGCACAATAATGTCAAATGTTACATAAGTACCTTAACAATTTAATACAAAATATGAATTCAATTTGAAGATAAAAGTGTCAAGTGATTTAGCAAATAAATAATAAAATCCTCCCACCACTACCAACTACACATCCTCATCAAAGAGATTATGTCATTCAAGTTGTTGGAATTTAGAATCAATTCAGCAAATTTCCATCACTAAATTTTATGCATGCCTCAATAATAATAAATGATTCTTTTGTTCTGATTCTCAGAACAGATTTTAATTGCAATTTAGGATTAAGGTGCTTTAAATGTTAAATTGATAAGCAATTTTACCTGCTCCTTTGGCATGAACCACACGCTCCGGAATCCGTTCACGGTCAAACGCAGCCAAATGCTCGATAAGATTCGTGTCCTGAAGCAAAATGTTACCGGATTTCCCAACCGTCAAAGATGTCGTCAAACTTGCCACCGGGCATCCATGCGCATTCAATGCACGACTAGAGCCCTTTTGAAAAACATAAAAATTAATTATAAATCTTAAGTCTTCATTTTAATTAAGAAGCCATGCATTCAAAAACACATTTTTTGGTGACATATTATCGCTTAAACAAAAGTTGGACGTGACACTTTATAAATCTGATCTCTTCTGATCTGACATGAATAGCTATATAGACTACAGATGCCTAAATTTGTACCGTTTTAAATCAATCTTCCCTTTTCAAATCAACATTTTTCATCGTGACAAACAAAAAAATATCATCACATTTTTTTCTCGATTCAGTCAGAACCAGTCTCATTGATTGTCAGATTGAATTCACGTCTTTTCAAACAGTAAAAAACAGCCCATCTTTTTGTCCCACTGCTTGTTACTTTTACACGCAAACAATTTTAGAACCAAAACTTGTATTTTGTATTGACCGAAAACGTAACAAATTTGTAAATTAGTTTGTTCCTCTCTCCTTCTATTTATTTTTAAAATTATCTAATTTAGACCCCAATGACATGACATTTTTTATATGTTAATGGCTACATGGTTGATTGCTTGTGATTGACGCAAGTCTATAGTAGCGTATATCTCTACAAAGTATATAAAGTAAAATGTTTCACACCAATTTTTGCCCAATTTCCTTATTGTAATCGCCAATTTTTTATTGTTTTTTACACTACCTACCTACCTGAGTAAGTTTGTGGTGAATCGAATTAGCGTAATCGCATATATATTTTTTTGCGGTGGTGATAGGAACTAGGAACCATCCATAAAAACTTATGTTTCAAGTCATTCAAGTGATGGCCTATAGTAATATGCTTTCTAACATTCTATAATACTTTGTTATTGCAATTTTGCACGCAATCCCAGATCCCAGATGAAATGAAAATGTATGCCAAAAAAAAAGTTTGCACAAATAAATTATTTATCTTCGAAATGAAATGAATTGTTTTTTTGAAGATATTTGTTCATGAATGAATATTGAGAAAGTCAAGTCAAGAGTATTTAGTTCTTTTTCTCTGGATGAGCATGTAATTCACATTGCGTCACAAATTATTTACACAATTCATGTTTTTTAACTTTTAAGCTTCTCTCATTTGATATTATTCTGAATTGCTAGCAATTGAAGATTTGAGGATGAGTAGTTCAGAGTGCAGTTTTATCAGCAATAAAACAAAAGTGGTATATTATGTGCTTTTTATATTAATTCGTTTGTTTTTGTCCGACATTTAAAAAAAAGTTGTTCCTAGCTTGCGATTGCCCATGTCAAAATCACCTTTCTACTTTGCAAGGTCATCACCGTGAGATTTTGTATGAAATTACGAAACGTCAAATATGTAGTAATATGCGAAAAATCAAAGAAAATTCAGAAAATTTACAATAAGCATGGGAAAAATATATTTGCGCCCAATGTCCAGTTAGTCAACACATTTCTCTGACAGTTTTGTATCCATTAAATTATGGTAATTGCTTTAAATTATGTTTTCAAAATACTTCAATTATATATTTTACCTCATTTTTCTGTTGCCAGTCGACAAGCTGGTTAGTTGCCTTATCTCTTCCACTCATTTTTGTCGTGTTTTCAGTAAAACTTGAACTCGACCTAATATTTTTGTCTCAAATCACCCCAAAAAATATCGATCCTCCTACAAAATAATTGAGAACTGTTTTAAAAATTGAAATGCAAATCAACCAATTATATACTGAACTGTCAAGAAATATAAAAACTCAAGCTATTACACTTTTTTTTGGACTCAGGAGCTATTTTCTAACGGACGACCAACGACACTTGAAGCTTCACCGTAAAATGAAGGTGCTTGACAATCTGGCTTTGAATGTCTACCTGGCTGGTTTGTTGGATGTTGTTTTTTAGTTGCTGGGGCCGGTTGTTTGGTCGGTATATGTTGTTGTTGGGTAGGATATTTAATGGAGTGTTGGCGAATCCTATTGGTGGTGATGGTGGGTCGAGCAAAAATATTTTTTAGTAAGTACAAAGTAGTCAATAGTCAAGTCAGAGTCACAGAATGTAAGTAAGGTTGTCTTGCATTTTGCATTATAATTTTCCACTAAACTATATAGTCACTCTTAACACTTTTGTCTATATCATTGTTATAGTCTATAGTCTATATACGTGTATATAAGTGATATAAAATGTCATAATAAAGATTCAACTTCAACTGCTCAACATTTTGTACGGATGTTTTACACAAAAATAATGCTAAAATGTGGACTTTTGTAATATTTTTTATTACGAGTTACGAGTAATATCCTTTTTCCTAACTTTCTGTTGCATAAGATCCTTTACAATGTGCACTCATATCCGTACATGCCTGTATGCGTGTGAAATCGCAAATCATAAAAATTTCAGTTTATTGTAGCAAAGGTTATAATTGTAAATGTAAATGTGTGGAAAACAACAAATGAGATGTTTTTTTCGACATTACTAATTTAAAATATAAGTTAGTATCTGTACTCTGTACGAGATTGATGTTTAATTGTTTCAGAGTGTAAAAGTCAACAAGAGTTTGGCAATTAATATGCTTGTATCTCTGAAGCTGAAGCTAATCAATTGATCACGAGAATGAACATTGTTTTTATGATTAAAATGTCAAATAAGCAAAGTAATTGTAAATATGGGAATATATGAGGTAGTATTTAAGATATTTATTTGAAATATATATCGATAGTTATAATATTTATATTGTTTATGTACTAGTTAATTAAATATATACATGTTTTGCATATAGTAAATAGCAAGATAAACAGGTACGGTGGTACTTAAATAGCTGTAACAACAGTTATTGGTGAACATACTTAACTCCAAAAAAAACTTTGGACTTTAACTTATAACTTAAAAACGAAATTAATGAATAAATTGACACATTTTATATAGGTACATGGTACATATTTTGATGATTAAAGTAGTTTAGTTATTTACAATTAAAAACGTCAAACAACTTAATAAATTACAAATCCTCTATCCTAATATTCAATAGATTGACATATTTAATGTCTTGAAGAAATATGCATTTATATTTTACATTTACAAAAATTGAAAATGTCATGGCAACGAAGAATAAACTTAAAAAAGTACAATCTAATTTCCTATTTTACAATCAGTCATAAATAATGTGACATGTTTATAATCTTTAGTCATTGTTCATCCTTTCCTCGTCCTATTAATTGCAGAGGCCTTCATCATTCTACTTTCAAATTCAGCTCGACAATCGCAAGTGTTCAGGTCAAAAATGTAGCCACTGCTGCATTGCTTGACATCTTGACAGGAACACTGACACAAGTCATTGTCCCAAAACCGATTCTCCGGATTGTCCACACATCTTTGATGCGCTTCAATATTTGTGCAAACGCAAGAACATTGGTTTGCTTCGTATTTATGGAAACGACTCCTGCAATGCTACAATTATAAACAATTAAATTAAAGTAATCAAGAAAATAGCCAAAAATCTAACTGTCCAGTATTTAATTACCTCTGGTTTTGTTCTGCATTTGCATTTACAGCTTTTATGACGTTCCACTTCAACGGTGCTGGTATTCACAAATTGTAATTGAGGGCGGTCGCCTTCACTGTCGCCATCGTATCCAAGTAGAGTTACCTAAACACATGGACAATTTAATTAATTAATTGTTCCAAGCAATAACTAAATTTAAATATCAATGAAAACTTACAGTATGTTTAACTTTTTCTGTTAATTCTGGCTCGCAAACCGTAAGATCCGACAGACAGCATCCCCCGCATCTAAAATACATACAAGCTTTCTGATAAACCAATTGCCAATAATTAAATTATTCCTAAATTTAATTGCGAATCATAACATTTTCCATGAAATCTTGACTTTGACTTGATACCTTTCAATTTTCAAACACTTTGGAATAACCAACATGCTAGGATCCACTTTTAATGTTTCCAACGGTACCGGAACCGTTGTCAACTCAGGACTACAAACTGGTAAGGAAATTTGAGACTTGGGTGGAGGAGTATTCTTGAATGCACTTCTGGTCATGGCTATCTCCATATTGGTTTTTGCTACGGTTTCAGCTGCGCCCCCTGATCTTCCTGGAAGGAGAAAACATTTAAAAATATTGATTGCTAATTACATTTAGCTAATTAAATTAGTTTAATTTAATCAAGCCTATCCTTCAATCCTAATAATTCATTAGTAAAAATGTTCATTTTTATGTGACGTAAAAGGAAAGCACATAACTTATAATATAACACAAGAGATAAAGTACATCTTTAACTTTAACTGCCACGCTTCCATTTCATAGAAATATTGTGCATGATAACCTTTCTTTTAACCTTTTACACAGACTTGTACAAAGAGCCGACAGAAAAAGGATTTCTTGGAAATCAGAAATCTTTTCAACAACAACAACGACCACATTCAAGTAAACAAATTTCGATAATTATATGGCGTAAAAATGTGTTCCATTTCAGTAAAACGTGCACAGTTTAAAGATTAAAAGACTTCTTTTCATTAGATTTACACTAATCCCAGCAACCAAAGAAAATATGGCTTACAATTAATCCATTTCCATAAATAAATCCATAAATAAATAAAATTTCATCCTTTCCATTTCACAAATTCTTGTGCTCTATTTTAAAAAAATAAAGGAGACTATTAAGTAGAAAAAGTCTTTGTTTCACGTGAAAAGACAAGCGTGACTCCTTCCAAAAATTCTGAATGCAACATAATTGTTTATTCTCACGCATCTATCGCCTACACACTGTCCATATAATAGTTAGTAGTTAGTGATGATTTCAACATTAAATTTATTCCTTTTATTCCAAGAAGAGCAAATGCATTCATGCTTGTTATTGTTATAAACTCATTAACATAATTAGCATTGCCCAAACATTTTATTTACCTTTCACAGGAAACGGGTAATTGACATTTGAAAGTCTAAATGTTGGAATCTCGTTAGCCCTCATTCCGATGATAACTTTTTCTGGAAACAAAAAGTAACAATATATAACTGTTAAGTTTCCATATAAAGCATATTTATACTGTAAAAACTTTAAACAAAAATATTTTATTTCTAACCATTTTTATCATCATAAATAACTTTTCCCTGAGAATCAGCCAAGTACTCTTCATAAGTGTCATTGTCCTTCACAATCTTTGTATTTTTCACATAAGTTTTGAAAAAGTTGGCAAGATTAGATTCAGTGCCAAATTTGACCAGAGCATTTAACGGAATTGTTTTCCAACGGCTATCTCCTCCATTTCCATTACTCCTTTTACTGGATACAACAGGCTTTACTACTTGTTGATGAGCCTGTGTATTATTCGGAGTAAGATGAGAATAATAATCATAAACAGGAAATGTGATTTCTGAGGAGTCACTCTCCGAAATTGGTGTATTGTCAAAAGCACTGTCAGAATCATCTCCTCCTCCTCCTCCATCTTCCTCCTCTTCCTCCTGATGAGGTTCACTTTTAACTTTATTATTACCTCTCCCATTCGAAGATATAGAACGTGGTTGATGCTGAGCGGTCACCGCCACCGCCCCACACAAACTTATCCCCACCAAAACCATTAAAGCTATCACTGTCGTCTTCATTTTGAATCCCTAAAAACTTAACAATCAACAGCAAATAAATCCCCAAAACGTTAACTCGGTCAATCACAAAATATATGACCTTCAATCAACAAAATGACATTTAAGTTTAAAGTTTAAATATTTCTTTCCTCATTGGACTCTTTGGAGTCTGACATGCCGCCACTTTTGCTGTTCCCAGCACACCACTCAACTGCGAAAAAATATCTAAAATAGTTTTACTTTTAATATCCCATCGAGCGACCAGTTCGCATGTGGAATGGGGTTTCATGAGAGAGGATAAGAAAATATAAGATTTTGACCCATCAAGATATAGCACAAGTGACCAGCTAAAAAGAATAAAGTCAGTCGTTAGTCGTGATTACAATTTTTCATCCATCATCATATAAACTGCAAAAAAAAAACTAGCAAAAAAATTGTCCATTAAATATATATGGAAACGTTTGTCTTCAATTCCTTCTTATGCACTCGTATATAAAACGACACATGCTTTTGTAGATTCAGATTGCGTGATTTTTACTCCCACACCATCATCATCTCCCATAACAACAGCATATTAACCATCCATTTAAAATCTGCACATGAGAGTAAGACACACGAGCCGTCTTAATGATGAGATGGTGATGTTTGCAGAAAAATAAAAAGGATACATGAGTACTATAACATATTACAAGAAAGACTAAAGACGTTCGCAAAAATTTTTAGCAAAGAAATATTTATCCAGTTTACTTTACTACTGCCACCTACGCACATGTTAACTTTTAAACTGCGCTTTATGTCTGAACACTTTCAGTCCGTCTGTTGTACTTTGTACTAACTTTGTCTATTCATCCTTATCCAATCCATATAGTACTCTAGTAGTGTTGACGATTAAGATTAAAATGTCTGATTATTATTTTGTTTTTCATTTTTCATACAGTTTGTAAATGTAATAAAATGCTTTATATTTGAATCAATGGTCATCTTCATCATCCTTATACTCGATCACTTCATCAGACTCCAAGCAAAACCAGAAGGATATTTCAAGGTAATCATAATCATAT
The DNA here is from genome assembly GCA_034694325.1 of Entomobrya corticalis. Lineage (NCBI taxonomy): Eukaryota > Metazoa > Arthropoda > Collembola > Entomobryomorpha > Entomobryidae > Entomobrya > Entomobrya corticalis. The sequence goes on from JAQFYG010000013.1 coordinate 53,062, forward strand.
TCTCAGAGAGTGTGGGTGGGATTTCAAGATATGCTCATGTTATATAGTTAGGTATTTAATATTTTTGTTAGTTGTTGCGATTTACTATGTAAAATCTTGATTGAGGAAAGAATTTTTTTTTTGCATAACTGCTTATATGAAACATGAAAAGAGTCTCATGATATGTCATATTATTATGTTCAGAAAAAGATAAAGATAAAAAAAGCCACGAGCCGGTTAAGTCTTGACTTGGAAGTTTGGATAGTTTGGAACTTGGAAGATTCAAGAGTCTCCTTTTTTAAATCTTCATGAAATATATAACATGTAGGTATTATTATCCGTTTTTTCTACTTGTTTGTTACTCAATATAATTCTTTTTATACCTACTAGCTAAAGGTAATTACCACAATAATAGGAGTAAATAGTAAAGAAATGAATATGTAAGTATTTCAACGGAATTGAAATGGGAACATTCTTTATATAGGAGCTCGGCTTACTCATCGTCTTACTACCTGTCCTGTCCACTTAAATATTACTGAATAATTTCATGTTATTTGGTGGTGGGATTTTACAGTGACATCATCATCCTTCTCCTCTCCTCACGCATGGAATAAAGAATAGACCGTATTTCATGAAAATGTAATGTTAATTATATGGTGAGAGAGGTAAGGTGCATGCAAGAACCTTTATCATTATTGCCATGGTACTAATAATAATAAACAAACAATAGAACATCAACACAAAAACATTTAAAAGGGAAGTCTGCAAAAGTTATTATCAATAATAAGTTCGATGAGTAACTGCAAAAATTGCAAAAAAAATCTTGCAGAATGGTGAAGGTGCCTGCAAAGGTTTTTTTACAATGACATTGTCAACTGCCAACGGCCAACTGCACTGAAGAAATAAGGATGATAAATGGTGCCGTTGCATTTGCAATAAATATTGCATTGTTTTAAGCAGGACCACCTGCTGCTATGAGAGAGGCTATATGAGTAATGAATTTAGTCACTTTCCATTAAATCTAATGCCAAGCTAATTAAGACTTCAACTTTAAGATATGCATATTTAAATCTCATTATGATGAAATAATACTACGAATTGTGAGCTAAATACTTGTAAATTTTTGCATTCCATTTCTTCTTTTTTTCGAGATGATTGCATTCTCAGAGGTGATGGTAATGTCGTGATGTTTTGTGTGGGAATTGGTTCAACAAAGATTGATCATTTCCATGTCAGATGTAAATTTATTAGGATATTTATAATCCATTCATGTAGGAACAAATATGATTCATGTTTAATGTTTATGCTTATGTAATAGTTTTTTCCACAATAAATCACGGATATTTAAAAAACGTGTCAGTCGTGTCCCATTGCTTGCGTAATATATTTGCTAATTATCCTGCAAATGTCTTCTGGGAATTGGGATTTTTTAAAAAGAAACAGACTTTTTCTTGTTGTCCTGTTTAGTTTACACGTGATATAATCCAGAAAAGAAGTGCATCATGATCTTTTGGTTTTGGTGACATCGAAATGACAGTCGAGAAGTTTTGCAAACAGTCAACCAAAATGTTGGTAAATCCAAGATCCAAATTCAAGGTGAAAGCATTTACATTTAAAACAAAAGCTTAAAATTGCGTAATATTTCATCTCAATTTTCTATTCAATTTTGGATTGCAAAACCTAAATATCTACTGTCTTTACAGTTATTGCATTGTGAGGATGCATCAAAAGTCATTAAGCCCATTCACAATAGCTTTATTACCAAATAACCCACACAGAAAAAATGGCAAACTTCATCTGTGATGGGATCTATATTTGCAGTTATTACACCGTTTTTTCCCAATAACGGATGCATCATTTGTGTAGGTCGCTCACTAAATGATCACATTAAAAAAGTTAAATATATCCCGTTCATGGTTACTCTACTACCAACATGCATTTATATGTTTGGTGATCTTCTTCTTGAGACATTTATTTCAGCTTTGGAGATCATCAGCCCTCGGTAGCTCAGTTGGTAGAGCGTTAGGTTTAATAATTGCATTTCACAATATTGCATTTAAAAGAATACTATATTTACCTGCCTAAAAGTCGCTGGTTCGAACCCAGCCCGGGGGCAATCCTTTTTGATGGGGAAAATAAAATCACTAAATTTTTCATTTTTTATCAAAACAATTATTACTTATTATTTTTTCTGGATTTAACAAACATTTTATAACAGAGATTAAATAACAATCAATTTTAAAAACTAAAGAAACGTAATAAATTAAGAAGCTTTTTAAATATAAATTATGTTGTATCTTAATTAATTACTACTTATTACATACTGCTATTACTTAAAGTAGTCATTTTTCTGCAAAAGTAACTCAAAGTCCAGTGCATTCCTCTCATGATCATTACAATAGACTTGTGGATTGCTGAAAAACAAACAAATACCAATTTTTCCAATTTCATTTAAGAAAACATTTTATATTTTAAACTATTGTTAATTTTCCTTACTTTGGTGACGGAGTTCTAAATACGTTCACAGTAGTCATAACCAAATCACTATTTTCGCACATAATATCCCCCAGCGTCCTTCCCCTAATATTAGTTAATTGCTGTAAAGTAAATGACCCCGCTTGACTTCCATGCGTGAAGAAATATCTGTCGCCAAACTTTAATCTGTAGAATTGCATGGCTTTTAAACAGTTAAAAGTTGCCCCAGAAAAGCCTCCCGACACAGGTTTTTCGGAAAGACCTCCAGTGAACAAGTCAATATCCTGAGGCGTCCGATACAGAGAACTAAGTTTTTTCCAGGTGTCCGCCAATATTTCTCTAGGTTTTTGTGACCAAGTTGTTAATGGAGTCAAATTACAAATCTGACGGTATGAAGCATACGGAGAAATTCCATGTTCTCTGCCTCTCTGTTATACAAAAAAAGATAATGAGTCATTATTTAATGTCATTCTAATTGTTTCAAAAACATTAAAATTATAATTTTACCTGAACATTCCTAGCTATCAAGTCACTACCAAACTCACTGCTACGATTTTTCAGTACAAAATTTGACAGTGCTTCTGTAACGTGAGCGTCATAAGTTTGTGCGTTTTGAACCATTAAACCTCCCAAAATTAAGTTAAATCCGTCCCATCCATTTTTATCCACCTGTCAACCATTTTATGTGAAAAACCTTTAAAAACGATACTAATTATATCTTAATTTACCAGAGAAAAATACATCTTTCAATGATTACCTGTTCCGATTCAAAAAAGTTATCTTTCAACTGATAACTGCCAATCATATCCAGTCCTCTATACAACTGAATAATTCCGTTAATCAACGTATGCCCAAATCTATACGCAGCTGCCCCAAACGCATTAAATATGGTGGGGTTTAACATAGGATTATACGTAGAGTGGACATCATCCACAAAGAGATTGTACTTTCTCATTGTATTGTCCCCCAAAATAACTGGAAGGTACTCTCCATAAACAATGTTTTGCCACTCGGCAATCAAAATGCGACGAGACTCTTCAAAAATCTCTTCGTCCGACCAGTCCGTTCGAATTCTCTCAATTTCCCCGGCAATACGATTATGCTCTCGAACCAAAACTGCTCATAATTATCAAAAATCATAATTATTTAATTGTCAATTTAAACTAAAGTTAAATTTAACTATTTAGTCATACGTATATGCAGTGTAGTCAACGCAGGCATCTCATTAACTCTTTCATCCCCCGCGAGATACTTTCCCATAAATGGAATCTTCTTGTTCACCTATTTGATCATCATCATAATTATTATTATAAATAAACTACTAAGCAGTGTAACAGTTTCATTTTATCATTTTTTCATAGTTTGTTTAAGCAACAAAGGAATTCCAATTTCCAACTTCCAACAGAACATTACCGTTTGCTCAACCTCTGCCACGGTTGGCAAAATGCTGGGATTTTGTGCGTGTACAGCCAGTCGTCCTATATAAAAAACATATACAAAGAGCTTGGTTGACTTGACATTATGCAAATACACACACCAACTCGTCACTCGTCATTTTTATATCATCATCAATTACATTCCAGAGAGATTTTTATCTGTAATAGGATATTTTACCTCTGTTGAAAGCTCTCAATTGCTCTGCTCTCTCATGATCTGAGCCGTACACCTGAGACGCATCCAGGAATGAAGTTAAAATATTGAATTGTTCACGGATTCCTGTTCCTACTATAAAACATAAAGAAAGACATAAAATAAATGCGCATAATTTGTCAAAGAATTTTTATTATCCAGCGACAAAGACATATTTCATCTGTCCCCACCTATTTCTCTATATTCTGGTCTGGTTATAGTCAGTTTTGCCAGATTTCCTTATTAACATACTATAAATCTTTTTATATCTCATATTGATACTATGTAGCACTTTTATTTTTGGAAAACCTTGACATTAACTTTCCTAACAATTAAACTAGATAACAAATTTTACAAAATCAAAATAAACAGCGAACCATATCTACTTCTCTAAATATAATGCAAAATGGGTACTTCTGGATTTAATTATAACTTTATAACTGTATAATTATAAGTACCTGGAAAACAGAATGGAGTAGACCTCGTGAAATCCATACACGTCTGAGGTTTACTCAATTTTGAGTAAAATTTATCCTTTTTCGGAATCGGAATAGGCCAGCAGTCTTTATCTCCTTTGTCACTAGTACAACAATGCTTATCCCCTTCCGGTGCTAATGTCAAATCATGATCCACAAACTGACCCAACTGTGGCACCATATTCGTTATTGTAGGATCCGGATTTATAACATCATAATGGATCGTGGTAGTAATCACTCTAGGATTTGGCAAATAAAAGTTGTCATAGCCACCCCTCGGCTCTTGAAGTCCATCTTCATAAGCTGCTGGTAAAATCCTGTCAAATGCTCGGAAAGAGGCACCCCAAAATGGCTGCTGAAGATTGTTACAAGAGCCGTCAATAGAACGGTGGGGGGTTCCGGGATCACAAATTTTTGGTTTCTGTTGGCAAAATGGGGAGAGTCGTTTGCGGAGAAGACGTAATGCTGTGGCTCTGGGTATTTGATATCTGTGTATTATCCAGAAATATTTCGTTTTGTTAAAAATAAATAAATCTGAAAAATAAATTTGAATCTCTGTGTATTTACCTGGTGGTCATCAGCTCAAACAAATAAAGTTGAAAATTGCTTTCATGACCAATTCTCTCCGTATCTGGTGTAAACTTTGCAGCAGTTCTCGTCTTGTCAAACGGACGATCTGTGTCTAACGTCGCATTTTGAATTCGATTTATGATATCTTTTTGAAAATCCTGTAAATTGTTGACCATGTGACCATGTTATACATAACGCAATTATATAAATAGAGCAAAAAACTTTAAATAATAAGTCAATTCATAAGGAATATGTATACAAAAACATACAAAAACGAAATTCGCCGGAAGTTCAGACTTTATATCGTTCATCATATCGTCCACAAAATGTGCATAGGACGGGATATCAGTAATTCCAAGTATGACTCCATGACTCAATGTAACCGTGGTCACCACACTAATGGACCATGCTAATATGATATGCTTTACCGATCTATTAAAATTAAAACATTTTGAACCACAATTAAATACACAACTAGCCAACATATTGAAACTCTTTATAAAATCACTATTTATATCACAGTTTTTCACACACAGACACCAAAAAACTACTTGCTTTACTTTACCTCAAATTAAATTAAATAATATCAAATCCTAATAATTATAATATTACCTGAATTTCATCTTGTATAACGTTTCAAAAGAAGAAATGCACACAAAAAAAACAATCCTTCGAAATAAAAAATACTTGAAATGCCTCACTAACTGCTTTTGAGTGAGTGAGTATCTCAGCCCTTTTGCGCAGGCCCTTTCAAAATGCACTTGTGTCACCTTCTTTCAAAAAAATTAACGAAAAAAAATATTATAGAAACTTGAGAGTAAGTAGTTATGTCAAAGTTGCTTCCGTCCTGTCTATACACAACAAAGGCGACTATAATATCCTATTATGAAAAAAAAAGCAATTAGTCGCTCAAACAAGTGATCTATGGGTCTCCTCTCTCTGTCAAGTGCATCCACTTACACAACAAACAACAAAATGCAGTAATCTGCATTTAAATAAAAAAGGGCCCTTTACACTTGAATAATTTTTTTTTCGATAAGCGCAAGCGTCAAATGCCTTTTACTTAAGTTTATTTAACTGTAGTAAATATAATTGTAGAAACTTTTGGCGCTGATGATGACGATGATGATGATTATTATTATGAATGAGGATCTGATTGTGAAAAAAAATCTTGTTATGATGATGTTGATGATGATGATGCTATGCACTACTAAAAACGGTTACAAGAGAGACTCTCACTTTTATATGATTCGAATTCCGTATACATAACATGCAGAAAAGGTGGTTAAATTGGTTGATTGAGGAGGCGACATACGCAGACATTTAAATATGTGGATATACATGGTAAATAGGTAGGCAGAGAGATTTCAGTTTTCAGATCAGGAAAGGTAAGGTAAATGGTAAAGGTGCATAACATTTTTATATGATGCGTTTTTTTAAATAAAAAAAATTTGTTAAATAAACATCAACATTATTATTATAACATGTGTATGTGGTATGGTATAATGTCAACCGGACGATAAAAAAAACTAAAAGTAGTAATGTGTGGATTTAATGTATATGAACGTAATATTCAGTGAAATGCAGAAAAAAAGAAGAGCAACGGCAGAGCGGCTGCAGCGTTGAGATTTTGGCGTTGAAAATATTAGCACACATTTCGTCATAGAGAATCTCTTTTTCAATTTGTTTTTCTTGTTGCTGATGATAATATGCTTTTTATATGGTTAGTTACTTAAATACGATAATTACTGGTTGTAAATATAAAAATATGATATAGGCTATAAAGGTATGTTTTGTACTCAGATAGATCTGTATACTAAATGCTAATGTTATGTCTGATAAAATGTTTAAAATAAACATCCTAGTTGAATATATTTATATATATTTTATGTTTATGTCAAAACATGTGTTAAAAATATAACGAACAATCCTCAGGGAAATTAAAATTAACGATTAAATATGGCGAATTGCGGATGTACAGGTAAAAGCTTAAATATTTTGAAAATATTGTCAAAGTTAGTGTTACTATTCAGTATTGCCAAATTAATTTCTGTTGGGAGAAAATAAGTGCTACACGTCAAATTTGTCTGTTTTTATGAAATATGAAATTTATATTTAATGGCATGCCGATATTGTTGAGAATACGCCCACATAATGTCCTTCGGAAAGGTCGTAGGTTATAAAAATCTGTTTACCTGATTCATGCACATGGCACATAACATTAAACATACTATATACCTATTTGTAGTGCTAATCGTTTTCTAATATGTTGTTAGTTGTTACCGAAAAGTCCAATTTACAAATCTTTAAGATTTTGCTTAGTTAACAACGCTGAATGTCAAAGTCAACGGAATCGTAGAGTGCATTTCATGCAACTATCTAAACAACTCCTAGATGCGCAGTAACGATAAAATGAAAATAGGTAAGTATATGAGCTTTTTGCAAAAAATCAATCATTTGCCATTCGCAAAATGTACAGTGCTGTACAGAAAAATGCTCATTTTTGTTAGTTCCTCTGCGTTATATGGCCACAGTGTAGCGAAGTGTGATGTATCTCAGAATATTTACAGAGTTTCTTATCATTTGACATTATGAATCAATGCACCATTAACAAAAAAGCTTGCAATTGGAGTTTTTGGAGAATAAACAATTATATAGCTTGGAGTATACTTTTTATTTTTAAAAATGTGTTTAAAAAATAACTATCTATCATTCAAAAGGTATTATACAAATAAAAAGACAGCAAGAAAAAGTATTTCCAACGCTGAGAAAAAAAATGCAAAAATTTAACGCCAACAGCACCCGGGGTTCCCAGGCGGTCACCCATCCAAGTACTAACCGGGCCCGACGTTGCTTAACTTCAGTGATCGGACGAGAACTGGTGTGTTCAACGTGGTATGGCCGTTGGTGAAAGATGCTGGTCCGTATTTCCACTTCATTCCACTACCACTCATCCAACAGAAAGAACAAAGCACGAAGATTTTTTTGTAGGCTTGCTGCTTGCTATTTTTGTTTTTATGCAAAATCTACATAATATCTACCTACTCAACATGCTGTTTGTTCCTTTACTAATACATCCAATCATTCAATGTCTATAATAATATCACAAATTTTGAATCCAATGATTTATAAACTACTTTTCGATTTTGAAAACTGTTACTTTATTACAATTACAGGTAAATAGTAAGAGACATCCATTCAAAGCTGGTGCAAGTCATGGACACAAGGAAGCGTTCACCATCCAAGGAAAAGGAAGCATCTTCAGCAAATGCATATGCAGGTCTTCCAAGGTCACTGATTCAGGGCAAAGTTTAAGGTTGACTATGTTTATGAAAAGCTGACAAGGTTCTGTTATTCTTCTATATTAAGTCAGATAACAGCAATCAATCAATATTCCTATGCACCATGTATACAGTAACAGAGTTTATGAATGGATTATGGAAAAAATAATTGACCTCAGCACCAACAACCAATATTGTCAATTTTTTTACACAGTCTACAAAATAAAAATCATGTATTTCTTTTTTTATTATTTGTTTATGTTTTTCTATACATACAACATAACTACTTAACTAACTTTCATTACAAAAATCATCAGTCTCTGAAAATCAGATCCATTATCAGCAGAATGCAAAATAAAACATTTATGTGTACATTCTTGTTACACAGTTCATCATATAAAACATTATGCATATTATATACTATGTTTTTAATAAGGCACTTGTAAAATACACGTTTATTGTGTACTTTTTTACTTCAAAAGTATTATTTTGTTCCTAAAGTTGCAGTTTTCATTTTACGGTTTACAAAAACATTATACAAAAAGGTAACATAGAAAACTTGATTTAGATTTTCTTCTATTAGCTTCATCTCATCTTTCTAACGAGCAGTTTTTAAATTCATTGATAACTCAAACCAATACATCATAAGACAGACTTTATTTAAACCTTTTTTTTTACAAAATTAACAAGATAATCAACAGTAGTGAGCATAGGATACATAGGATGTACATCTAGAATATACATTTTGTTTCGTTTGTACCAGAATTTTGGAAAGTAAGTTGACATGTTAAGACCCTCCATTACAATTACCATTGCTTATACAATTCTATAAGACATTTTACATCATTTTGTTGACGAAAAATGATAAAATAGGAACAAATTCATATTTAATTACCATAACTTTATAATTTTGGCATCGTTATCGGCTTGGAAGACGAAAACTGAAATCTGTAAGCGCACTTTTCGCAACCGAAATGTACAAAAAATGTATTTAACTTATTCTTGATCGGACTACAAAATATCCAGATCTACGACGTGACATTATTGACTGATATTGACATCACAAAACGTATTTTTATATGTTTTATATATGCTTATATTTTTGATTTTACTTACAACTATTACATTTTACATTTACTGAGATCTTTTAAAGAGAAAAACACAAAAAAACAGGTTCATGCTTAACACCTTCTGACTTAACAACTATAATTTACAATAACATGTGTGCGTTTACACAGTTTGGAACGCACAAGTACAGCATTATTTTCTCCTCGACCCCTGACTGAACACTTTTACGTTTAGGAATACAAAAAAGATAACTATTTGTTGTAGAGAGATAAAGGTAACTATTATAACAACTAGTATATTGTCTTACTAGCTGAGGGTTTACAAGACGACGTAAAATTTTGAGTGTTTTGTGAAGATAAGTAGAGAGGTTTACATTAAGTAAAACTAAAGTTCGACTAAAATCATAATAATTACAATATAATTGTAATAATAAAGTAGGTACAATCACATACTTTTTCTGCAAAAAATGACGAAGAATGACTATAAGTATTATATATACCATATATAATAAAAACGAGATTTCAAAAATATATGTGTAGATTGTTCTGTAAAAAATGTGGTAAAAACCATAATAATATGTAGGTAGTTAGTTCTTCTTTAAAAAAATAACTGGAGATTTAGACGAATTGACGGAGACTTTAGATTTCGATGACGTCCAACGGCGTAAGAGGCTTGGGCTTGAATTGCATTTGTCCAGATGGATTTGCAAAGGCGGCAGTAGAGCTTGGGTTTGGGTCTGAAGTAGTTGCACTACGAAACACCACTCGCATGTCTGAAGATGCCCCGGGAATATGACCGTTGCTGCCATTCTTTGCTGGTGCTGTACCACCACCACCTTTCTGTGCTAATGCGTTTGCCATTCGTGTTCGATCATTCATCACCTGACGAAGTGATTTGATATCTGGATATATCCCTCGTAGAAATCCGATTATTGCATAAAGATTCTTAATCAGGAAGATAGCAGAATCCGTTGAAAACATCTGCCAGAGGTAGATACGAAAAATGAAGAAAGGCAGATTTACCAAAGATAGATGGACGACTTTGTAAAGAGTTTCCAGTGGCACGTGGTAGAATCGTCCAAAATTAGACGCAGACAGCTTATAAATGGTCACAGCCGGAAGCATGAGATTGACTGACGCCAGAGCAATGATGTAGTTTTCCATGTTGAATGAGTAGGTAAAATGACTCTCCGCCGGAATGAGCAATGATAGAAAGCTCACCTGAAAATAAGAAAGAAAGTGCAATTACAAACACATACATTCTATATCTTACTACAATAATTAATGTTCAAATATCCACAAAACATACCGAATCCAAAATTTCCAGCGCAACCCCAAAAGCAACCGAATTCAAGTACGCATTTCGATAATGGTCGCCCACCGCATTATGATGACATTCGACTAACAACGAAAAGACGATCGTAGACAAACCAATACAAAATTTGAGCATCTGAGGACCCAGGAAACTATCCGGGGGAAGGCGTTGTGAAATATTAGACTTAAACAGCACGGTAATCTTCATGATGAGCAAGAAAGCGTAGAAAAGCCATGACATGTACGTTAGAGGCAACTTGTTAACTCCAAGGAGTCCAGCTTGAAGATATATCCCACTATCTTCCGAGCTCTCGCTTCCTTGTGGTGTGCTACTTCGTGGATTAGATCCTCCATTCCCGGAAGTATAACTGGCCCGGGACGCTGAGCGTTGTTCGCGTTCCTTATTTTTGCGATGGTAAGTGTGAGCCAGGAACACAGCAAAGGAGAACAGTATGAGGCAAAAGAAGTCCCCGAGGAACCACAAAAACGAGAAAAACGACTGAGAGTGGTGATATATTATGATGTAATTGAGCACAACGTTTTGGAACAGAAACACGAGTCCCAAAAAGATCATATCGGCAATACGGTACAATCCTCGTTTTGAACACTTCATGGTTGGCGGCGGCATTTGGAATTTAGACTTTTTTAAAAACTTAAACAAGAAGAAAACGAATTATCTGCGGGTCAAACTGAAACAAAAAAAGAAGAAACAAACAAAAAATTAATCTCAATATTCAATACTTTTTGTGCGCAAACAGTACTGACTACACCGACGAGCAGTTCGTATTGATTTAAAAACAGATTTCACAAACATCTATCTAAAATTTTATCTCGTTTGTCGTTGACGATACCGAAAAATGCATAAAACATCTCTATATCTGCCTCTATCTCTTGATTCCAAATATTTTGTGACGCTCGTTGGTTCGTTGTTCGTTGACTCTTTTCGCAATCCCATCAAATAACTACTGGGTTTATATAAAGCAATAAAATATCCTACCGATATTATCTCCATTTATGTATTTATGTCAGAGATTTTATAGTCAGCCCGTGTGGATATTTATTTAACACTCTACCAGCAAAAATAATATGTACCTATCACAATACACACTTCAATATTGAAATTCTACCAGCTTTCCTCAATTCATGGATCTAAATTAGCTATTCTGATGAAAACTAACGGTTAAAACGGTGCAATGACTGATCATCTGTGCTATACAGCTTCTTCGAAACCAACAGCCATCAAATGAAAAAAACATGACCCAAAATATTTAAAAAATACCTTGACTGAATACCTGGTACTACAACTGTAAAAATCTGATCGTCAAGTCAAACTTACATTCATAAAGTTACTATTTTACATTTACAACTTACCCTCCTCCTAGAAAACACTTCAGCTATTCACCTTTTCGGCTTGCTGAATATCAATTACTATTTAACTTTTCAAGTTTTAGTATTGCTCTTGCAATTAAAAAAGCTAACACCTTCAAATAAAACATGAATTTAAAATAATTAACAAACTCGCAAAATCGTTAATACTTCATCATAACTATCTCCTGTACTCACAATTTTATGATTATGCCTCGAAGAGACTAAAACACTAAAACATTTACGTGATGATGAACTACATGACAATCATTTAATTACTGTTGAATACACTTAACTGAACCCTTTACATAGCCTCAATAATTGCATAGAATGTGTGCACAAGAAGAATTCGAGGTCATTAAAAACACTTTTTTCTTCCTTCATTGCGTTTTACAACAGCGACAGTGTCAAAATATTACGATCAATTAAAACGCACACAGAAATAGGGCTTTAACTTTAACGTTAACTCTTCTTTTGTTGTTCGATTCTGTGTGGTATGCGCTTATGTCATTCGTCATTCTGACCATGATATTATATGGACCATCAGTTATAGTTCATAAACCACATGATGGAATGTTTATAAATATACTTTCTAAACTGATCAACAAATGAATATTAAACTGTGACGTCTGCTAAAATGGAAATGACAGCTGTAAAAAATACGCTGTAAAAAGTTTATGCGGTTTTCATACGGAATTTCCGACCATTTAATAATGGTTAGCAGCGAAACTAACACCATCAGCGATAAACTGTACAACGACAACGCAAAACGACTAAGGGGACAAACGACGATCAACTAACTAACCTGTACACTGTACATCCGTAATTTCAATGAAGCTAAATGCGCTGTAAACTTTTTAATTTGTTCTGATTGGAGTAATTAATTCCTATTAAATCAATAAATCAACTGTATTTACTGAATAAATTGGAATCACGTCACATGTGACAACGACAAGTAAACAATTTCATCTATTTTTATGGCACTAACTAATTGTAAATATGATTTTTTAATGAACTTACGTTATCCGACTGCGACTCAGGAATGAAGGAACAATTACTTTTACAAAATGAACAGTTAATTAGTTAATGAAACTGTTTTTCTTATTATATGATGGATGATCAATGATCAATTTAAAAAATTACAAATGAACGAGCGCTACTCGTCACTGACTATAAATAAAACCAACTAGTCTAGTCCATCTCCAACCAATTATCTATATAACTAATAAAATAAACAAAAGATGCCAATTGACGATGCCTAATCACAACAATTAAATCCAACTTACCGATCTTCCACTGTCAACCACAATTGACGCTGACATACAACTTCTCACCTTGACCTTGACCTACACACTATTTTTCTAACAACTGGACTAACAGGCAACAGTCAACAGTAACAGCTGTAGTTACTGATGAGATCTGAGCTGACCAAAAAATTCTAAGCTTGCTTGCACCTTGTACCACCGTTACACCTACACATCTACAATGTCCAGCCAGTCTGTCTATTGTCTGATCTCTGATCCTCATCAATCTTTCCTTCTTTCTTTCACGCACTGCTATCAACTTAAATTTGCAGAGGAACAATAACAATCAAAAACCAAGATCGACACAATAAAAAGACACCGAATACAAGGAGAATCACACTGTAACCGTAACCAGAAGAAGATGGAAGATATTATTATGATTATGACTATTTTATAGGTTCATAAATACAACTATCTCTCTTCTACTAACGCCGACTAAACACTAAACACTAAACCTACCTAACTAACCAAACCTTCAACTTTATTATGACCTCTATTAATACTAGCCTTTAACATGTCACATCTCAATCTACTAAATAACGGAACGGAATAATGATTAAAGTTTAAAATAGATACTTACCAACGGCACCTAAGTATTATTATTTACATCAACTAACTATTTATGATATGACAATGACAAATGGGAACACACAAACCTTTTTTACTTTTCCAACATTCAAGGACACCTCCAAAATACTCCCACTTGACTTTTCCAACTCCTCCTTTATCACCCTCGTAAAAAAACAGATGACCGACAATCTGACAATTAAAAAAAATGATTACCAATCGTAAAATATACTTCCAGCTTTACTTTTTAAACCTTATAATCCTCCTAACTCTCAAATCATTATAAATAACCCTCACTTGTTGATAGTAAAAAACAAACGGCAAAGGATTGACGATTGACAAGACCGCAATTAACGACGCTAATAATTTTGTATTTGCAAGTCTAATTAGCAAAATATTAATCTCTACTGACTGACAACTTCATCGACACAACCACCACCACCACCATCATCCGCAAATTGTTTTTAATGATGCCAGTTAGTAACACCTGCCGTTAAAACAGTAAACAATGACAAGCCTCACCAGGTGATCACCTAAATTAAAAATGGAAATAAAAAGACAACTAATAAAAGAAACCATACCTTTTTCAATCATCCAACCTCTTCAAAAAAATATGCACACTGAATTTTGACACAAAAACTTATAAAAATATATCCAGACTAAAAAAGGTCACCTGAAACTTCATCAGCGTCAGCGTCACCTCCCAACACCCAACAGCCACTCACTCAACTCATATGATAAATATGACTATATGACTCATAGACAAAGACTCCGTGCGTGCTCGCCAATCTGCTGCAATGCAATTTGCAATTTCACAAGTAAATCCCGATTTGATTCTTTATGAAAAAAAACGATCTGATCGGCAAAGATGAAACGAGCAGCTCATGCATCACCATCGCCACCACCACAAAATAACAAAAACAGACAGGAGGAGTATTTCCATCTCATCTCCTCATCTCTCCTTCCATTTAAATCTTTACTTTACCTTTCGTTCATCAAATCAAATTATGATTTTTTATATCATGCCATGCACGGACTACGGACCTTCCACTAACAAACAAGAACTACTTACTAGACAGAACATATCTCGTCTGGAAACTCAATTATAAAAGATTATTCTAAACTAAATAGCACACGACAAAAAAAACATCATGCATTACCTTAACAATATATTTAACCGGCGGGCAAGAATAATTGTATCATTGACTCTGTTTCT
Source organism: Entomobrya corticalis (assembly GCA_034694325.1). NCBI lineage: Eukaryota > Metazoa > Arthropoda > Collembola > Entomobryomorpha > Entomobryidae > Entomobrya > Entomobrya corticalis. The sequence continues at coordinate 68,305 of JAQFYG010000013.1, forward strand.
TTTGAAACGCTGGACGCTGAGTCTTCTTGTTCTTACGGGGAATCCCAAGGAAAAACCCTTTTCTACCACGAAACGTCTTTTCAACTTACTCTTCTTCCACTAATGCACTTACATTTTTTTCACTTTATGTTTTTTTGATCCGCTTCATTATTTTTACATTGTCCTTAAAAATAGATATGACGACAACCGACAATAACGACTAACGAGGTACATCATAATCAGCGCTCGGCTGGATATTTAAAACTAAATCAGCCATTCATTTTTTCCAATAAAAAACCATTTATGAATGCACATAAACCGCACACCAGAGAGCGAGAGCTCGGAGCTGTGTTCTGGCTCTGGTACTGCACATTGCACTTCACCCAAAAAAAACACACTAACCAACATAGTTAATATTTAATCCTGCTCCATTAACACCATAAAAACATGGACATGGACAACTCTATCAGGAGCTTAGTGTTGACTTACGATGATTCATGATCACCACACAAAATATATTCAAATCAATCCCAAAATTTGCAATATCACAATCCAAAAATCCAACCAAACTCAAAAGAAAAAAGGAGTATCACCACCACCAATCCATTTTTTTTCTTTCTGAATTGAATAACTGATCATCTTTATAATGATGACATTCAATATTTTGCAATGGATGGACGACGACAACACTGCACAGCGTCCACGTCCACGACACTGACGACACTACTTTACACAGCACATAATCAATGAGGAACAAACAAACGTGCAAACCGTCAACCATGCAAAAACAATATCATTCATTCATGGCATGAAACTAAAATAAAATCAAAGAGTCATCATTATTGGCACTTGCACGGTTACACATACACACACATGGCGTTAATATGGAAAAAAAATCTATCACACAATATTCCATTCCTTTTATTTCATCATGATCATATAACTGCAATTCAAGGACTTCCTTCGTCGATAATACTATAGCCTATAGCAAATGTTAATGATGAGCCAACAACCAACATTTATAACAGCCACTAAAAAAAGAACCTAACTAACTGCTACATTTATATTTTTCTTATGGAGGTAACTTCACCAGTACCCTGAAGGCTAAAGATACACCGCTCTGTCCGCTCTGCAAAAATAAACGACTTTGACTGATGATTTGCACAACAATCCAACATCCAACAATCCAAACCAGAACCAGAGACAAAACGAACTTCGCCACCAAAAAATCACCGCAGCGCAGCAGTTATTGCTTCATCAAGTCAAGTCTTCTCTCTTGGTAAAGTAAAAAGATGAGAATGAAGGACACTCTTGTCGTTAACTTTAACTTAAAGCTTAATATTTTATACGTGTTATGCACTGAAAAAATCTTTATAACTTTTTGTATATGCTTATTACATTGGTGCTTTATTATTGCAAACTACCAGAAGAAGAGAGATTTATTTTTTTATTAGGAGCATTGTTGTTTCTCGTGTTATGTCGTAAAGAACACTGTCAATAATAATCGCACTGTCTGAGTGAGAATGAGAGAATTTTTGCCAATATGATTTTTTTATAGTTCATCTACTCATCACTGGTACCTTACTCTGTCCCCCACTCTTTATATCTTGTCCACTTCTTTGAATCACGGATGCGGCTCTTTTTTCTTAGTAAAAATCTCTCAGTAAAAACTAACTACTTTAAAGTTGGCAAATATGTAGTATTTGAATGTTTTATTACCGTGTTTTTTTCTATCTTGTCACTTCACTCTTTTTTTCGCTCTTGGCATTTTGGCAATAAAAAAATCTTTATAATTGCCTTAACAACTAAAAACTCACAGACTCCAGCAAAATTCCAAAATCCAAACTCTAAACCCAGACAATAGGAAATATATAAAGAGGTTCTAGCCTCCAGCCCAAAAAAAGTGTGTTGTCGTTAGTGAGTCGTTATATTCAAAATGGTGAATGAACACGAACACGACGACGACTATGACAAAGATTATTTCTCCATTTTTTCCCTGTCGTCGTTACTCGTTAAACTTCAAGTAAAGTACATTTTCAAAATATGACGATGAGAGACGATGTTTATTGAGTTTACTCACGGTATTTATTATGCATAGCGTCACGGAGGATCACAGGTAGTTTATATTTTGGCGAACAATGGACATCTGTAATTGCACACATTACAATGTGCATACCGTGAATAAAAGTGACAATTAAAGAAACGTTCGTTCATTCGCTATTTTTTTTTCTCGTCGTGATATGCTGATAACGATGAGACAGCAATAAGAACACTGCTTCTACTACTGCCTATTACACTAATACCAACTAAAAAACTAATTCCATTCTCCTCAGTCCTCTTCTAATCCATCCAGCAAGAAAAGGAATGTGCTTTTAATAATCCTTTTTAGTATTAATATCTAATCCATAATGATCCACAAGCCAGAGCCAGCCGTACAACCGGCCAGTAATGCCTATACTCTTTGAATGGAATAAAAGCTGGATTTGGATTTGGATTTTGATTCCGAAAGTCCCAAATGAACAAAAAAAGAATCTAATCACATCACATTATAATCAACCACCAACCTGCAGGTTTAAAACTGAAACTCAAAAGAAATATAATCATATCGCATCATAAAAAAATAAGCTTTTTTGGAACTTTGGAACTTAAATAATATCATATCATGCATTTTTCTTGGTACATTACATTAACCATTTCATTTCCATCTCCATCATCATAATATGATATATCACGTTTTTTTCATTCCTATTGTTTCTAAAAAGCATGATAAAATACTTTCAAATTTATCATGATGCATGGATAATGCAAAATATTCCAAAAAGAAAAATGCACATATCTTAGCCTTTGATCATATGAAAAATTTTCCTACTATTATTTATCAAGTAGTAATAAACTGCAAGCTCATTCATCATTGCATTACATGCATACCTGTTCCTCTACATCCACATAATTGAATAGATTGTCTTTAATTACCTATTCGTATAATATTATTGCATACTCTCGTTCTCGTTTTCATCTGAAATCTGAACTAAACCCATAAGTTATCCAGCATATTTTTTTTGTTTTGGCAAACAAAATCTTATACCCAGAAATATCAGGAGCATCGAGCACTGAGCAGATGAGGATGCAAAAAAGCACATCACCACCGCAAAAACAAAGTAAAAAAGTCAGAGTTTCCATAATAATAAGGATGGCAAAAAACTGGTGAATTTGAGAGATGAGTACGATGAGAGAACGATAAGATCGACATGAAAACAAGGGAATCATCACATCACACTATTCCACCGATAACATTTTATAGTGCTTTTGTTATATCATAGCTTAATTATAATAAAGTTTTACATTTACATTTACATCACCTGAAATCTCACTCACATAAACATTTGCAGAGTTGAGAAGAACAATTAACTCAAAACCCTAAAGCTACATGCAAATGTATACATTGCAATAATAATATTATTATCTAATCTAATGAGCATGTAGAGAATGTAGGCAACTATTATCAAGCGTTTTGATGAATATTGCAACGCACATGCAAAAAAATTATTTCTCACAGAGTATTCCACTAAATGACTAAATACTACGCATAATGTATCGTACGATGATGATACTACTCCACTAACTTAACTTACTATTTTGTCTATGGAACTATGGAACAACTCTCTTAACCTTGCTTGGTTTACTGCTGCGTAGAGTAGTACTCGGCGCTCTCGGTGCTCATCATGCTATTATGCGTATCCTCCTACTTAACAATCATTTGTTGTGGATTTGTGGATTACCTCATCAGACTCGTCAAAATCATAATGATCGAGATTATCTACAAAAAGGATACTTTTCATAGCAAAAAAATAGTTGTTTTGGGATTCAACTGCAAAATGGATGAAAAGTGAACAAAGATTGATGGACACTGGACAGTTTGTTGGGCCGGCATCAGTTCAATTATAATTCTCTAACTGCAGTATATACTTCAGAAACTTTAAGCATTAAGCTTATTTGCTATTCTTAAATCTATTGTAATTCTGACTCCATTCACACGCCTGATATGTATCATGTATCGTATAAAAAAAATTCGCAAGGTTCCGACCCAATTACGGTTCACACATGGAATGGAACAATAGAAGTAACTGGATGATTTCAAGTTAAAAGAAGTCATGAAAATTAATATTAAAGTCATACTTCACATTCACATCTTAACTGTAGCACAAACTGGTGCCCATTATATTTAGATTGTATGTTTGAGTCGGAATTAGATAGATGTGTGAATTTATAATGAACTAAGAACATGATCATAAGATATAAAAAGCTGCTATATAAATACTACTTCAAAAGGGAAGACCTCAAACAAAAAATCACAAGTTTCATCAGCCAAAGCAGCGCAGCGTGGCATAATGGCATGATAAAAACATTAACAAAGAATACTACAATCATAAAATAAAACTAACAGACGCAAACAAAACAAAAGAAATCTGGGTGCACATGTACTCGCGACGCCTCTGAGCTCATGTCGTGGAGGATGGGCTATGATCCAATAACTACGGCGTCATCACAAACAACGACACAAGACATTCACTTCATTTCATAACCACAACAACGACAAAGATGAGGAGAGGAGAGAAGACGACATTGTTTCCCAAATAATTTATTATTATGCGCATTTAAATGAAGGAAAACAATAATTTTTCTTTCCTTTGGTTTCTTAAACATGTTATATGTTAAGTAACATTGCTGAATACTAGTTTGCCTGTACACATGGTCTTGGTCATTGAAAATGTCCATCGCTGACTAAACGTTGCCTTTACATGTTACAATCTGTCAGTTGGAAGTTGGAAACCAAACAACAATTAAATTACCAACCACATGGCGAATTCTTTTTCGTGTGTTTACTTTACTGAAATTCTGCGTTACTTTTGATTGCAATTAAAATATTCAGAAGAAGGAGAAGAGAGAGATGTTTAAATTCTTGTCAGCCGTCAACGAATAAAATATTTATATAAAAATGTTCAATAGAAAAAAGGATGAACGAATGAATGAAATGAGCTCTGAACTCTGAGAGTTTGTTTAATTGCAGGAGGGAGAAGGAAAAAAAGTGTGTCATCAACATGCACGCGTTGTTCACGGTTAGTGAACGGTTCACCCTGCTTAAATATTCAAAGCTGAATATCTGAACCCAAACCAACCAAATGTATCTACTCCGTTGCCGTTAATGTGTATATAGCTATCATTAACAATCAACATTAGCAATTCATCATATTAAATTATCATTGAAAAAAACCAAAAATATACAGTTTTATAAGAAAAACGTATCCATCTCCTCCAATAAAAAAAGTCACTGAATCATTGTCACGGTATCTGACTTAATGGTGTAGTCCTTCTCCTTCTATTTCACAATTATCTTTGAAAAATACTCAAAATGAAGGGTCGAATGTCACATGTATAGATAGTTACGTGACACACGGGAAACTCCTCCAAGCATAAAACTTTGACGATCTAATTGAGAAATATTCTTCGTTTTCATATACCAAAACAAATGGATAGACAAGGAATGAAGGTTTGATACTTATAAATTTATTCTGACTCTGACGAAAAAGACAAGTTAAGTTACAGGATGAGCTTAAAATAAGAAAAAAGAGAATGTTGATGTCATGTTGATTGTCTGATAAAGATGAGTGAGTATTCGTGCAAAGTCTATTTATGCTTCCTCACATGCACGTCTCATTGAGCAGCAAACTGTCAGTCAGTTAGAGTTAATAAAAGCTCATCCTTTTATTTTTGTAAATTCTGAGCAAAAAGATAGAGATAATGTGGAACATTTCGCACATTATTGACCTGTCCCTCAAGAATCCCAGCATGATATGTTAATTTACTCATTGTGGTGGTGAGTGAGCTGAGCTCTGAGCTGAAATACTATTGTTTTTTTTTAGTTTTTACGCATAAACTAATAGACATGTAGACCATGTAGTAATTCTTATCTAACTGGTAGGGGAACAAAGATGCGGATATATTATTGATTATTTATGAGATATTACAGTATTTCCACGTGGATACTGCATATAAATACTCTCTCCTGGTAGTTCAGTAACTTAAATTCATAAGTTGTTAGATAATTTTTCTTTAGACACAACTTAGTGCTACTGCTACTGGAAGTAAAATGTTATCTGCACTTAAATCCCATTGAACATTTGGTATTGTGGATACATCGAACATCGATGATGCTTTGTTGCCTTCATATCGTACCTCGCATGTGAATTAGTATAATTGCGAATATATAACGTAATCACAATTAAAATCATAATCAATCCAAACTTTCCAAACTTGGATTCATATGTACGTCTACGTGCTCTCTGGGTGGTAGCAGCTATATAGTGATCATAGTGATCAAGATAAAAGATTTTTTAAACCTTGATGGTTCTCTGGCTATTCTACTAATAACAGCAACTGAGTTCATGATTTATGATGATACCGAATACAAACGATGATATGAGCATTTTAAAAAATCGTTAAGTTAATTAATTAAAGAATATTCCAGCTTTCAGTAATAAAATTTCCACAATTCCCCAGTTTATCATGCTTTTATTATGTATTTCCCTAAAATGATAAAAAGGTATTACCTACTTGCGGTTGCGGCGACTTTCGAGTTCGTATTCATGTAAATGTCAATAGTCGAATAGTCAATAGTAATATAGCATTAAATATCTGTGATGCACTTTAATTTAAGTTCATTGGTTATTAGGTGTTCATATGGTGAGCACGATGGATTCATATCATTCATTCATTCATATCTCGCCGACTAACATTGAACATCACAAATTCACAAACAACACAACCGCAAAGCCAACGCAACTCAACTACCAACGATCAACGGTTCTTGTTTTTGCAAATGTAAATATGTCCAAGTAACGCTTCAACAGTCTGTGGGTGGTTTTGTTTCACTGAAATGCAATAAATTGCATACAATCTTGTTTAATGCAATTATGTATTACGCTATAACTTGCCGGCACACGACACACGATGAAGACGAAGATGATGATGATTGACGAAGACAAACAAATGATCAAAAGAAATGACAAACGATAACTACACACCACACCACACAGACCAATACCGACTGATCGACTATTGATTGGATGTTAATTATCCTAATTTTGTCCTGTTTGTAGCCCCTAGCCTAATTCCAACCGAAATTCTATTAATCACTATCAAATATAACCATTTAACCAATTGTATTTGGAACTCAGAAGCAGATGACAGACAACTGATGATGCACTTCAATTTCATTTAACAACCAATTACAATTTACAATCAATAACGACAACAGATGACAGATAAACTTTCTAGTAATCCTAATTACCAACCCTACAAATGGTATCACAACACAAACATCTACCTGAATAGCAATTAAACAACTGTAATTAAAACATTTAAAAGAATCTGTATCTTACCTGATGATGACCTTGACCTGCAGGACCTCTGACAGCTGACCACTCTTGACTTTCTGCACCGGTTGAAGATTAAATATCCAACTTAAAATTTTGACTGATTCGAAGGCGAGGGAGGACAGTGGACAACCAAAACAAAAAATAACTAAAAATCCAAATCAAAACAAAAAAGTCCTTTCAGTTTCAATCCAATTAAAACTTAAACTTAATCTTCATCAGACTCCCAATTAACGCCTCCTCCTCCTCTCTAACAATCAACTAAACTCAATTTTGATTTATCACAACAAAAAAGTCTCCTACCTCAACAAAAACAAAACAAACTAAAAATACTACTCTTTAAATATCACATGATCAATATAGTAAAGCCCTTCTGCTCATTTCTCCAATCAAATCTTCCCCAATCTTTATCATAATTAAACCTACCAATTAATGTTCCTACATCCTCTCCACTCAATCACCCGATCGAGTTGTCAACAATAACCGCTATAACAACATAAGAGACAACTAAAGCGAACCAAACGATCTTGTTCCTATCTAAAAAGAAGACAATGATGCATGTCAAAAATTCGCAAATCTTGAGCACCACAATAAAAACTACGAAACTGGGATTAAAGAAAACTAAAGGATTATAATAAGCAATCATTAAAATTGTAATGTTGGAGAGGAGACAAAAAACAAAGATAAGAAATATCAACAATGACATTTCTTCAGATTCAGATTAAGTAACAGCCTACTAGAGTGACCACTGGTCAGTTAAAGTTAAGCATACATAAAAACATAAAAACGTGGGGTGGTTTATGGCTTTTTAGACTTTTTTTCTTCTTCGGCCTATTTAGTATTTATGATTTGTTTACAAAGAAGTTAAGAATAAGAAGAGGGAGGAGGTATTTGTGCTTTTGGTCTTGAATCTTCAATGTCAACATGGAACATAGACAAAACAAAAGGGTTAACTTTTTTGCTTTTTGCTCTTTAAATTGTTGTAAAACTTGTAAAAGTACCTAAACAAGAGTGGCCACTGTCCAATATCAACTATCAAGTGTGAAGTGAGGTCTTTAAAGGTAAATGGATAGACAGACAGAGAGGATCAGTCATGAAAAAAACAAGACAAGTTGATGATGATGATGAAAGATGAAAACAAGACAGGAGGGAACAAGGAGTTCATAAATTATGTTAATTAATAATATATAGTTAAGAATTTTAATTATGTTACTTACCTGATATGTTTTTCCTGATGTCCTTAAGGTCCTCAAGGGTGGAAGGTGTTTTTTTTGGGATTCCAGGGGTGGGACGTGGGAGGATCTTTATTGGTTGCGTCTGGTATGGACGTTTCCTTATTTTTTGGGATCTCTGGAATCTTGACTCTTGGCTCTTGGGTTTATGTTGTTTTGATATCGGGATTTTTAATAGTCCTTCAGCTTCCCACGGATTTCTTGGCAAATAGGCTCTGGACTTCTGGAGAGACTGGGGTGAAGTTGGAAGAGGATTCTACGTGAATAGAAAAATTGTGTACTAACAAGCGTTTAAAATGTGTAGCTGGAGATTGGAGACTGGAGATGGACGCGTTAACACTATAACGGCATCATATCTTCGCTCCCATTTAAAATTCCAGTAAACGAGACAAAGACGTGAAATAAATGAGTTTTAAATAAATAAAAATCCAGCAATCAATGAAAACGCCTCTTGAACAAAATTAATAACAGAATAAATTAGGAATTAGGACATTGGGATGTTAAGCATTCAGCAGCAGCAACAACAAAGGAAGTTCTTTATCAACTTCTTCATCTCTCTCTATTCTACTTACTATTTATTTACCCGCAAAAAGTATCTTTTTCTAAAGAAAGAAAGTAATTTATGTAATATCATGTAATTTTATTCAAAGGATGAGGAGAAGATGATTTTTATTTCTTCCGATTTCCCAGATCCAATCCACTCTTTTGAATACCTAATGGAGTAGGATGTAGAGTGTAGAGAATGAATACCTTATTACTGGATAAAAAGTTAGTAAATTAGGTAGTCAACTGGAGTAAAGTAAAAAGCCAGCTGCGGCTTTGGCTCGGTGGGCCATTGTCAACAACACAAAATAAGACGCATACCTACATACCAAACCAACCAGAAGACTTTCTTCTTCAGTTCAGTTCAGAGCATTTTCCCGTTATACCTTAACCACTTACCACACATGCAACATACCTCCATAAAACCGTTATCTTTTATCCAGTATCCATCCAGCTTCCAATTCTCAAACCGTTATGGAGAGGCGAATCTCTCAAGGAAAAAAGTAAAAGCATGAAAATGAGGATTTGAATAATTCATTAAGATGAGCTGCAAGAGAGCTAGAGATGCTGTGTACTTTCCAGCATGTCGCAAATGTATGCGCCGTTTCTTTTCAAGAGAAAATACGAAAAAAGAAAGAAATGAAAGAAAAATAGAAAGTTATTTGCTTGATCTGCTGATGATAGTGCTGTTTATTTTATATTTTTCGGTGAGGTAAAATACGCATAGACGATGGCGGTTTCAAAATGTTTTTCTATATGATATCCATGTCCCATCCTATTTAAAAAAAACTCCCTAAGAAATAGTTTTACTTCTTATTAGCAATAACTTGGTAGCTAAACTTTTTGAAACCTCCACGTAATTCATGAAAGTAAAAATGTTGTTTCCTCCAGACTGTCTTTTTACCCATGCAATTACACCAAAACAAGAGGAAGGAGATATGAGGTAAAAAATAAACTTTTATAAAAGATTCAGCACTTCATTTACAATTTGCATAGAAAGTACACGCCTGCCTGCATCATCAATAATAATTGTCATCCCCTTTATTATCCATTTTCGCAACAATATTGTGCATAATCCAACCACCATAGTAAGTACTCATATTAACATCATGACAACCAACACAACATCATATATTTTTTTTGCAAAAAAAGCGCATCATCTTCTATTCAACCTCAACCATAGCTTATTTTCCATTTTTATTCATATTTATTATCGAAAAAAACTGCACACACGAAGTTAGATGTCACGGATAAAAGGTATCTTTTACCACCATCTCGAATCGCGAATCATAAAGGGAAAGACCTTGACGATTAATACGATGATAAAAAATATAGGGATGGAGATAGGAAATAGCATAGTTATTTGCCAAAAATATATTGTGTGTATGTATAGGTCCCTCGTGAAGGTTTTTCCTTCTTCCGCTGCTTCTCTTCTCTTAAAAAGCCTCTGCGTTTTTAGTAGTTGCACCAGAAGCACCAGAGCCAGCACAACACCAAAATTTGAATCTGGACTCATGAAGGACCCATAAAGAAATCAAAATCCGTTGTGTTTGTGCCACTGCCACCACCGTGCTATATGGTTTTCTAGCTCCCTGCTTTTGGCACGTTTTGTTTTTTGTTCTAAAGCTTCTCTGATATTCTGATCTGTGAACCCATGTAAATCCACCAATTCCCTTCCAATGTTCCAATCCATGCAGCTATTATATATTTTTTTGTTGGACCCGTTCCTATTGGAACTCTGGAACACAGGAAGATCATTATTGCTTCTCCTTCTTGTCCTAAACCTAAAGCAGCAGTAGTAAAAAAAGTAGAGGAGTAATGATGATAATATTAAGTTGTTAGGTTGATTGCCGCCGAGGTTATAATAATATACAACAGCATAAAAGAGCAGTCTTTATAATAAATATATATTTTTTACAACATGCCATGAGATATATTCGCAGAGCAAACGGCAATCGGCAAAATGCAAGTAGCAAAAAACCCCTTTTTTATTCCTCCGGCGAATCCGGAGGAAATTCCAGAAGATTTTTCTTTGAAAATCAGATCAAGTCGATATGTTCCTACATCTTATACAAGCTTACATGCAAAACTTTTTCTTTTTGCTCTAGAAACATTTTTATTATTTTTTTACATTCTATTCATCTTTCTTCTGCTGGATTTCTCCAGAAAAACGCTATAATTTCTCTTCAGTTTACACACGCTTTGTTGTACTTTGTACTTATGTACTACCATATAACCGTCATGTGTATTCTCCAGGAAAAATCAAGTGAGTCCAGCTACTCCAAAAGCTACTCCAGAGCCAGAGCAGCTATACCACTACCATCACTAAACATAAGTACATAATGCATGCAAACCCTCCATTTCTCCACTACTCCTCACCTCCGTCCCGTCCTCCACCTCCTCCTTCTCCTCATACTTATAAAACATCGCCTCTCATCCTTCTCAAAAAATATAGAAGTGATCCTCATGCTAGTCCTCAGTCCTCATCATCATCATCATCTCTGCCCTGCCATATCGCTATTTTCTACTTCCTCAGTTGAGTAAAAGCCAAGGTTGTTTAGGTATATATCTTTTATTGCAAGAGATTGCGACTTGCCGTTGCCATTGCCACCACGTATCTTTTTTTCTCTGTCTGTCTGTCTGTTACTTTTGATTGTAGACTTGACTGCTATAGTATTTTTAAAACATTTATCTCTATTAAGTAGGTAATGTATGTAGATATTTATGATGATGATGATGATCATGATGAAGATATTTTTTTTATCGTGTCGTAGTCCAAGTCCTAGTCCTCCTCTTCTTCTTTTTTTTCTGGTTTGGATTCCTCCATTCCACGCTAGACGCTTCCATACTATCAAATTGCCTGTTACCAAAAATACCGAACACGCCGGTTTTTTTGCCGTTGTGGTCCAGTCCTACTACTTACTACGAACCTATAAAATACTACTCTTTTTTTACTCTTTTAAAAAAACTTAAACTACTAGCCTAGTAGGTACTTTTGTACTTGTATTTCCATTTCCACGACCACTGCCATCCATCCTCCTCATTTCCTCCTCTTTATTATTACATTTTTTATTTCTCATTTCCAGAGTTCCAGAGATCTAGAGTCCAGAGTGAGTAGCTCTACTACATCAACAGGAAAACACGAACTAGAACATGATACGATCATGATCACTCTCTAGCGCTTTGGGAGAAAATAAAATACAGTTTCAATTTCAATCGCTTTTTAAGCCCAACAGCCCAAGTCGTTTAGTGCTGGTTGCTCTTGCCGTTAAAAATGTAGTAAAAAACGGCTCCAACGGAAGTACCGACATTCATCAATCACTGCCATTAAAATCGCATAAATCTGCACCCACTTTACTTAAGCCTGCAGCCCTGTAAACCATAAGTTTAAGTATATACTTTACAAAAATCTCAATTGACCCCTGGCCTGTAATCGACTATACCCTCAGGGGTATCAAGGTATGACCCCATAAGCCTAAAAATATCAATAGGTCATTTTTTTCAAAACCCCAGTCTCATTTTACCCCAAATTTTTTCACAAAACATACCAGACAGACAGACAAGTAACCCCCATAGTTTTCGCTACTTCCTTGTGATATATTTCAAGTATCCCCACACAACATTCCACCTCGGTACGTCGGTACATGTGTTTCTTTCTGATATTCTGATCTCTTCACAGAGTAAAAATGCCTGCACTCTTCTGCACACAACAGAAAAATACATTTTTTAAAAGCAATTTTTGTTCTTTTGCAGGCTGTTCTACTCAAATATTTTTTCCCTGTTTGTTGTTGTGGTAGTACCAAAAACTCAAGACCAAAAACCAACAAAAAAACTATATCATTTTATTATTATGGCAAACATTTTTTTAGGGTTATGTTTTTATCTTCATTCTTCTCATAAAAAACTGCTATAAATATTCTAGACTTCTATAGCTCTCTACCTATAACATTTACAAAATTTGCACACAATATTTCCTCCTACTATTTATAATTATAATTGAAATTGAAACCTTTTATATAATGAAACGTTAGAGAGACTTTCTATATCGAATCGAAAGAGAACTCCCTTCTCATTAGATTCTCTTTCTGTTTTGCTCAGTGGACCTTATCATTATAATCATCATTGCCATTTGCCACCTCAAACCATAGCTCCATCATCATCATCTAATCTTTCATCTGATCTGTTATAAAAATAATAAGTATTTATTTTAAAAAAGAGAAGGAGGAGGAAAGGAGGCGAAACGAGAAGGAGCTCTAGAGTGAAAGTTTTTGTAACTGTAGCACTTGTAAAGTAAATGTAAACTGAGAAGAGGAGGAAAGGAGGAGAAGCCGTTAGGCCGTTGTGTGTGCTGTTTTGTGGTCGTGTGTATTCTGTTTGTTTTGTTACTTTTTCTGGTGACGTGACTGGAAGTTGTATATTTCCAAGTCTCTTTGGAAATTGAAAGGAAATGGAAATGATTTGATTAAAAAAGTTTTGTTTGAACATTGAAAGGTGGTTGAGGAAACAGTTATTTTGTGTGACGGTTGTAAAAGGAGAACGCGGAAGGGATTTTGATCAATAAATAGGAGATCATTAACGGTTATATAGCGAAAAAGAAAGCGTGGATGATAATGGCTCATTATTTTGATTCGGATTCCAGTTGTGCTCAAAGTCAAAACAGAATACACTCCAGGTCTAGATCTACGACGTCAACAAAAAAGAAAGGATTTAAATAATAACGGCCTCTGGAGATTGCCGTTGTTCTTGAAGAGGAGGATAATTAATTATTACAAGTATTTAAGTATTAGCTGTTTCCGTTCAATATACAATTATACGAATTAATGGTATTATTAGGTGGGTGGCACACGGTGGCAGCAAAAAGCGGAAAGAAGAAGAGAAACTTATGCAATTACACATGTAGCGGTCCAAAATATCTCAGTCGTAAATAGCATAAAGCAAATCAGTAATAAACAAATAAAAAGTTTAGATTTAGAATAGAATAACTAATTAAATCTCTGTAATTAACACAAAGTTTTACAAAGTTACTTAGATGCAGTGTTTCAATAATGATCTCCTTTTGCCACATTCAAATTTTCAACGATAATTGCCAAGTTCAAGTAAAACATGTTATCTCTAAATGAAAACTAATTGATCAATATGATGTTGTTGTAATTTGTAATTTGAGAATTCGAATTCTACTACTACTACTTTATATGGAAAGTTAAAGTTAATTGTTATCTTTAGAAATCAAATCTCAAGCATTTTGCATTTGTGTACACGGTCACTGGTCACTTAAGCAGCAAACCAAAAAAACAATAATAAGAGCGTTAAGATGTAACGATGTAAGAATTTACTATGTAAACAGAACACAGAACAGCAACTAAACTTGTTAACTATTCAATACACACAAAAGATAATCATTGAACGGGAAATTATAACAAAATAGCATAATAATTATATAGACGCACACACACGTGTATTGTATAAGCGATAACTATACTCAATTGTAACCGGTAGCTGTAACGGTACTTCTAACTCCCAAACTAGCATTTATACAGTAGCTTTTCTTATAATTAACTAACCGTTTTTAATTGAAAGAAAAGGAGTTTAGAGCAATTACTAAAAACCTAGTACAGTATTTTATTTTAAAGTTAACCATAAAACCAACAAAGAACACAAAATTACCTGTCATAACATTATTTTAAGACTGTTTCAAAGTGAGCCACGAAGTTCCAATTTTTTAATTCATTGTACTACTACCTCTTGTCTAATTTTACTTTCCTGAGAGAGCACTCTCTGTGATTAATCGATACACAAGTTAAAGTTAAATTGAGTCATTTGTTCAGAATTATAAAAATATACCTGTAAAAATTAGTGTTTTGATAAAAGATAAGTGGAAACCAATCTAGTCATTTAAATGGTGTTACCTCTTCATCGACCTCGACCTACTTTTTAAAATCTGGAGTTCAAACAATTCAACTCAACATCAATTAATTTTTCTTCTTCTTTCACTATCTTCTCTACTTTTGAATAAATTATTCGCTCAAGAGTAACGGAAACGCTCATTGATTGAACGCCAACTAATTTTAACTAACAATCAGGTATGCAATACTCCAGTTATAAGTTAATTGATAATTAAAGTTTATGTCATTTCTAAATTTCTTTCTTATCGTTACAGAACCATGTTGCGTGGACTCTGGGAATTCCGGCCTATCAATCAAAAAACCCTAGGATTCCTGATGAATGATGAGCTCCTATTCATCGACTCCCACGCTAGGGATAAAAACTGGCTCCGCGTCGCCAGCATCCACGGACACGTCGGCTACGTGCCCATAAACTTTGTTGAGATCCTGGAAAGCGTGGATCTAGGACGACTTCTAAGTTTCCTTGATGAAGCAATACGTCGTGCCCGTCAGGATCGAAATCGTTCTTTGGATTGTTTGCTAACATTCCGAGACGGTTTGGTCACATCCCCTGTACCTCCAGATGAGATGATCATTCACATGGAAAGTGAGATCAAGAAACTCAGAGCAAAATCTATATCTGAGCTGAGCAATGAAAATTCTAATCTTCGTTCATCATACCAAGTATGCTTACTATTTATTATTATTTTTCTTTTTCCTTAATTACCCAACATAATATATTTTTGTGTGTCACATCGACCATCTCTGATCTGAAGCGGCGGAAGGAAACTTGGATCTTAGATTTGCATAATGTTAATGACATTCCTATTTATTATTATAGACGAGCGATCAACAAGAAGTGTCGTATGCTTCAACAATCCAAACATCGAAAGGTGTTGTTGTAAGCACGACTGGTGCTAGGATCGATATCGATGAAACTGGGTCACCCAAGGCCGGATATCATTCCACCAGATCTCATCATCACCATCATCAACAGCCGCCACATCCTGAGAATTCACCTCATTTGCAACGACATCCGTACGAGACTGAATCTGACTTGTTTCCGTCTCCCATTATTCCTCCTCCAGATCACCGAACTACTAGTCACGTTGTTGTTGACGGTGGCAGCAGTCATCCCTCCGGTTACCGTACCAAGTCTCGAGGGAAAAAGCATAAGAAACAACAACAGCAAGCGCCACCTCCTCCTCCTATGTCTTCAACGACTACCGCCATCATTCCAACTGTCATTACCAGTGTAGACAGCCCGTTACAAAGCAGCCAGCCAGTCATTAGCAGTTATCCTCCTGCTGCTGCTGTCGCCGTTGCTGCTGGTGTTGGCTTGGTTGAAGTACCTCATCTTAAAAGTGATTACCTCATCGAGTCCTGTGCTGCTCAGTCCAGTTTAATTTCAGACTCTGTTGTGCCAACTTATCCGGACATTTCCAGTGTTGTTGTGGACACGTCACCAATTGTTATCAGCACCATAGATGATGTCGAAATTGTTCCTCCGCCACCATTACCAAATGATGATGAGAGTGACATGCAGTTTTTACAACATCATAAAAGCACAAACAACCGTGACATTGAACCCTTGTTGGTAGAACCACCAAGTTTTTTTGGAGTGTCGGGTTTGACAAATCAGCCAAGAAAGTGGAGTATTGCCAGTGGGGACAAACCTGTGGATCCTAAACTAATGGCAGGGGAAATGATTGATGTGGTGAGGAGTGCTACTGGATTGAGTCATAGAAAGTGTCAAATGGCTGCCCAGGTTGTTCTTGGGTATATTCAGGTAAGCAGTTTGATAGCTCAGAGGATTAACATTTAATAAAAAAGCATTGTCCAAATGCCATGTTTTCATTGACAATTGCCTTTTGCCCTCGTTTTCAGGAATGCATCGCGGAACTACCTGTGGACCTACTTTCGCTAATGAGGCATTTAGAAAATCCAAAAGCTATCAGTGAAAATCCTGACGTTATTGCACACAGCTCGGATACATACAGCATGCAGAGAATATTCAGATTTCTGAAGAAATGCCAGGCTGATGAACAGCAAAGGAGTTGGGCGCTCCATGAGGATGAGTCGGTCATTCTGGAGCATCTTATGGAACTCAACAAGATTTTGGTGGGCATAAATACCGATGCTTAATTAAGCCAGTATGCCAAGAATTTACTTTAAATCTCTGGTTTACCTTGAAAATTAAAATTTGCAGGAAGACGCTGACCCCAGTATTTCAAGATATGCTCTCGAGCAAGACAAATACAGCACAGTGAACACTTTGGTGCTTTACTACCAAATGGAAACTAGGTGGTCCATTCGTTCCAAGCTGATTGATTGCTTTGCTGCTCTTTGCAAAATAGACTTGATTGCGTTGTCGGTCCTTCTAAATTCCATTCTTCCTATGGAACTTGCAAGGTAGCAAAAATTGCAGATTACCCCGACAATTAATTTTTGCGCATTTGCAGTTATGTTGAGGACGAGAAATAACGTTAATTGGTTAACGTTTTGTAGGGAAATCCGCGAGGCATTGAACGACCACGAGAGACTGTGTCATTGTGCGTCCCTTTTATTTCTGATTCTTCAAACTGGAGAAAAGCTGCCAATATCTCACTACGGTTCGATTTTAATAACTTATTATTTACTTATGAACAGTTAAGTTTTGAACTTTGAACTATGTACAAATGCTCTTTTTTCTAAATTGCAGATCATCTGGGACTCGATTTTTTAGGCTTCGTCTATGACGTGATTGAGGCACCTCCAGACGACGATGAAAGCATAACGGACATTTTTGCTAATGTTGTGTTTGCACTAAATCTCCAATTCCCCAATGTGGACGATAATCTCACCATAACAGCTTTGTCGGAAAGGGATAATGCGAAAATCTTCACACAGAAAATTATTTACTACTTGAACAGAGAAGGTAATTCCAAGAGAAACCAAAATACAATGGGTTATTAAATGAATTTATGGATCCACTGTAATTACGGCTTTCCAAGAATTCATTTTGAGCCGAAACCAAATACATAAAAATAACATGTAGTATTCTATTCTATCTTGCCTATCAACAGTGGACCCAATAAACGTTTTGGAATTGGAATACTCGGATCAGTTAAAAAAGCCACAACATTCTGTGTTTAAAATGACGAAGGACATCCTCTCGTGCAAAAGAACAACCGATCTGTTCTACACCAATGACATCAAGGTTTTAATCGACATAGTTACCAGAAATCTCACAGATTTAGGGCCTGGAGAGCCGGTAAGTATCAAAAATCCATTTTATATATATATTTTTGGCAGATTTGCCCAAAAAATATGCAAAAACCATAATCCCTTCTTCCTTATTACTTTATCACATTAGCGGAGAACCTCATATCTGAAGATGATCCAGCGAATCATTCGCAATTCCAACTACTCGCAACACATGCACCGCATCGAGGATTTACGAAGCTGTCTGGTGTCAATCCTGATTGAGGAGGACTTGCAGGCCCTTCCGGATCAAATTGTCATTCGTGACATGGCAAAGGAATTCTCCTTTCTTTTCTAACCAAACCAATAATACAATCTTCATCTGAATTCTGTCGTTTCTTTACTAAATATTTTTTAGAGTTTCCACTTGTTTTACACAAACTAACTGGTATATACGCACACAGACGTAGAGAGAAAGGTAGCATTGTACTATAATAACATATTGTGTTTTTACTAAACCTAAATATTTTATCATCACCGTTGACAACGACGCAACCATTCCATATTTCGTTTTTCCTAACTTTTTTTTCACAATTTTATTGTTTATATTATAAATAATTAAACAACAAAAATGTAGCTAGAAAAGACAGAAAACAAGTTTGTGAGTAATTTTAAGTAAAACACTATAGGTGCCAATTTTAATTATAAACCTAAGTCACATTCTCTGTGTTTTTCATTCAGTTAACTTTTTATTCAGTCAGTAAAAAAACAATAAATAATATGATATTATGCAACATAACTTGTAGGAAATTTTACCAAGATTATAAACCATTTCGACAAAAAAATCTAATATATATGTTACCTGTAAACTTCAAAATAAATCAAAGAACAAAAAAAAATTTACTCGTTAATAAGTCAAATGTCAAAGAACAACCAGAGAGAGATTATTTAAGATTACTAATAATAAGTTTTAGAGAACAAACAGAGATACAATTTAAACAATTTCAATTCCTTTTTATTTGTGAATGTTTCAAAATATTAAAAAGAAAACAAACCTGTTGTGTGATTGTTGACGATGCCAATACTACATACGTACTACCAAAAAATAACACTAAAAGAAAGTACTCTACCTTAAAAAAACATGCAAAAATATATATAAATACACATTACTACGTCATAATTACAATAATTAATAACTATAAAAATGTGAAAACCGTAACAATCTTTCAAAAGTTAAAACAGAAATTTAAAAAATGAGTAAATAAAATGATGTTCAAGCCATTAAATTTTCTTTACTTTTTCCCTTTTTTCTTCTTCTTTCCCTTCTTATCTTTCTTGGTTTCCGCACCAACCTTCACCTGCGTCGATAATCTCGCCTTCTGAAGAGGCGTTTTGTTCCACCAACTGTTCCACAATTTTTCCTGTTCCAAAAACACCGGATCATACTCTGCCATACTCTCCATCAACTTATCCATCGTAATAAACAGTTTCCCAATAGTAACCGGTCGAATCACAAGATTTCCCAAATGGCCCCAAGGATCCATATCCTTTCTTCTGTCTCTCTGTTGCTTAGCAACATCCTTATGATGTCTTTGCACAACGTCTTCACAACATTTTCTAATATTCCCTATTGTCCATCCATGCGATAATTTTGTCAAAAGCGTATAATTAATATCAGGATGCAGTAATTCAGGATTTGCGTTTAACGTATTTTTCCACATTTCGAACCTCGTCCCATAATCTGGTAAAGGAATATACAAAACCCTCTGATAATCCTTCTTCATGACCTTAAAAGGACAAGCCCAAGGCTCACTACTTAACCCAATCAAAAGAACCAAATCTTCTGACGTAATAGCCTTCAAAAATTTCCCAATCTGCTTTTTAAGTCTTTTCGGCTCACTCTTATCCGTTTTCGGAACCTTTTTCATATAAGTTCTTTCACAATTATCAATAAGCACAATAACTGGCTGAACAGTTTTCCCAACTTTCTCAATTAAATGTATCAACATCTTCAATCCCGGTTTACCCGGATACTTTCCAGCAATATTTGAACTCGTAAGATCCACAAGAGTTGCTCTCAACTCTGTACAAATCATATTGACAATAGTTTTCTTTCCTGATCCCGGTGGTCCACAAATCATGACAGACTTGGTATTTTCTGGCGACATTCTATGAACCTGAGCTGATCCCATCGGAAGAATACAAACATCCTTTATAGCTTTCAGTACATCTCCAAATGCTGGAAGAGGATTCGCATCTCCAGGCATGTACCTCTCTTCCGTTTTCTTTTCAAAAGGATGAGCCGTATGATAACTTCTAAGTTCTCCATTAACAAAGCTGGCCTGTGCCACCAAATCATTCAGCCTAACTTGAGGATATTCTCGTATAATATTTTGCTGGACAAGCTCTTCAAATAATGACTCCATTGTCCTATCAGGCGTCAGATCCTTCCCCTTCTTCTTTTTCCCTTTTTTACCTTTCCCCTTCCCCTTGCCTTTTCCTTTCCCCTTACTTTTCTTCCCCTTTTTCCCTTTCCTTTTCTCCAAAACTTGTTTTAAATAATCCAGCTCCGCCTTCATAGCAATATCCACCTGTTCCCTAATTTCCTGCGCAACTATTTGCCTCTTCTCTCTAACAATATGTTCCATTTCGTAATTCTGATCCGGGTTATCAGTATCCGCCAGACCTCTCCAGAATCGATTATATTCAATATTTGCCTGTCTAAAGTCTTCAAAGTACTTGGGCACCTCCAAAGTTGGATTTTCCTGTCCAGCTCCTCCCTTTTTTGGTTTCACCTTCTTCTCTTTCTTTTCCGCTTCCTTCCCTTTCCCTCCCCTTTTCCCTTTCCCCCCAGTTCCCGCAGAATGTTCCCCTTCCCCACCATGACCAGGACCATCTTCATTCAAAGTATCCGTAAAGATAATCAACGCCGAACCGCCAAGCTCCGCCTTAGGAATGTCTGGAAACTTCCCAGTCTCCGATTTTATATTTAACATCCAACTTCTTATCTGATATTTGAACCGTTCCGCCATGTCAGGTGCCTCCAGAGTATGAAGTTTTTGATAAGTCAGTACTTGTGCGTCATCAAACAATTTCTGCTTCACTTTTCTCAACTTTCGTTTACCCTCCATATATTTTTCTAGTGCCATCTCATTTTCAAAACAACTGGAATTATTGATCCGATAAAAATAGTCGTTTTTAAATGCTGAGGCATAATTCCCCGATGACGCCCGCATTCCTAAAAACTCCATTTCTTTGTTCCTGATACGCTTCACACGATGTCGAGCCAAAAATCCGCGGACAATTTTCTATTGAAAAAAAAACACAAAAGCATATTAAAACATTGTAACGGTCATATTTATAATTCATATAGCACCTATTTAATGATCCTACCTACCTGAATAATTGTTGCAGCCTTGTCAGTATCCATACTCTGCACAACCACAGTAGCCTTTTTCCTTCGATATCTCATTTCCTCCTCATAATAAAACTTTGCAATTAAATACCTCCCTTTCCCTTGTCTCGCCCTCTCCATCACCTGAATCGGAAGCACAGTATCCTCAAAATTGATCTCCATCATTTCATCATTCTCAGTCATACTCCTCCATATTCTACCGCCCTGCCCCGCATCCTCTAACATCTTCAGTCTCAATTTTCTCTGTAAATCCTCCTCCTTCTCCTTACTACATCTCTCCCTCTCCTTCACATTAAGAAACCACTGGTCCCTTTGCACCATATCTGGAGTGGGATCATGAAAATAATACTTTGGAATTGGCATGTCCAACTCCTTTGGAGGAACCCCCTCCACCAACGCTATCTCATCAAAGTAGCAAACCTCAGAATTTTCGCAAAGCACCAGTTGACCTCGTAATTCCAGCAGTCGTCCAATAAATAAATCCAACATTTTCCGAACCACAATCCGCTTCTGAGGATGAACCATCTGGTCAAATATTTGATCCAAGCTTTTGTACAGTTTCAGATATCGGAAGTAGACGTCTACAAGTGCCTGATACATTTTCCGTCTGTCTGTGCTGCTCAAAGTATCTCTTTTCTTTTCCTCCGTCAGTTGTTGGCGAACGCCTTTCATCGTCTCAGCCAATAAGTTGTTGTAGAAGGCATGGGAGCCATAAAACTTTGAAGAACCATTCTCAACGACCTGTTTGCCCCCTTCACCATTTGACAAACCAGTCGCCTCAGGGGATATCATCTTGGCCTTGACATCAACAGGCTGAAGCCATTTCTTGGATATTCGTCTGGTAATCTTTTGATTTTCATCTTGCTCCTCACTCATAGGAAAAATTGTTTTCGGAATCTAAATAATTAAAAATAAATAAAAATAACCATTAAACTTTATACCAAAATTGACACACATTAATAAATAGACACTCCAGATATTCCAGAAGATTTTCATACCTCCAAAGTTTCCATCTTTCCTTCCTCCTCACCATCCTCACCCACCATTGTTCCAATTTCCTCCATAATTTTAACTATAGCTTTTAAATTAATTGTTGTTCCCTAAATATTAATGGTTAAGGTTAGATATTCTAAAATCCAAATACTCCAGCTTTCCCCATTCCAAAGTTTCCAGTTTCCAAATTCCAAGTTTCATCGACCAAGCTACCAAAAATCCTTTAAGGGTTCCTCCACAGACTACGTACCTCCAAATTTCATGCATTTTAAACCCCACCGTCAACAGTATTAAATGCCGCCAATTAACTTTTTGATATATTGCTCACATCATTAGATAACTAAACATTTTGAAAATGATCCCACCCATAATTCTATAACACAGGTAATTAGTGGACGGCCCCATATCCTATTTCATACAGTATGAAACACAGGCTAAATGAGAAGCTTGTACAAAGGACACACCTGATCCGATCGACAAATCAAGTGTTCACCAGCTGTTGGCTGTTTTAGGTAGATAGGATGGGCGGAGCCTGCCACAATTTCCAACTTCAACTGCCTGTTCTACTGCAAACACCAAATATTTATAACAGCCTTTCCCCATTTACTAAATTGTCTAGTTAGTATTTAAATTAATAAAGATATTGGCATAATAAACCCTACAAAGTAGTTATCTTTAAAGTCTGTGCACAGTTTTTGCTATAAACGTGTACTATGGCTGATACTGAAAAATGGGAGATTTTGGCGCTGGTAAGTGATGAAAACAACAGTTAAAATAATTAAATCCGTCTCATTATCTATTGCTGACTACTTCTCTAAATTGTAACTTCCATTGTTTTAGTCATTGGTATTTCTGCTGCGTAAAATTATATATAATTTATGTTCATGTTTAGGCATTAGGGCGTGACCTTGATTGTAGATTAAATAAATAAACAAAGTTATTGTTTTTTTAATTGTATTGTAACTAGCAACAAGAATTCGACTGGGTTCTACAACATGAGGTGCCTGCAGCAGTAAAACAACTAAGAACAGTTGTTGAGGTAGTTAAAGTTGAAAGTTAAAACCTATTCTAATCTTGCTGGCTGTTGTTATTGCAGCAATTAAAATAATGTAATATATTTTGGTAGGAATGTGCAAGGCACTTCCCCCTCTCCGTAGGGAAGATCGTGACACCACCCAAACTAGAAAAGTTTGTGATGGCCACGGCATCTCATAATGCACAGGATAGTATTAAATGTATTGTGACCGTTCTCGGTGACAATATAACTAATGCAGTAATTAAGCCATTTTTTACCACTTTCTCGACATTCAACATTTAAAACTCTTTTATTGTTTTTGATATCGTGACTAAATGCTTACTTTTGTCTAATTATTTTGCAGGATATTAATATTAAACTTCACAAAAATACCTCACAGTACCATGGTCAGTTACAAACAGAATGGAAGTTACAACAGACACAGGACGCTGGAAACCATTTACAGTCTTGTTGTTATTACCTGGAGAATCTGGATGATGGGACGGTTAGATCGGCTGATGAAGCCCTACACGCTCTGAATACTATTCAGAGTTTCTTGAGTAAAGGGAGGAACGCCCTTATTATACCCAAGAAACGAACCATAGATGATTTGGTGTCTAGTCGAAATATGGTTAGTGTCCACTTTAAACAATTTATCTTTAAACAATCATTAAAAGTGAGTTTCTGACCAACGTCGTGTGATTTTACTGTGTACAGAAATCCCTGATTCCAAATCTCCCTTCAGATTTAACGGTCAGCTTCTACATTCAGGCTCACAAGTTGATATTTGCCGTGTATTTATTAAGCCAAGCGCAGGGACACGTTAAGTTTGATACATTCCAGGCAGAGTGCTCGGTGCCCTGGCTGAGCGAAGTAATAGCTTTGTTTTCGGATGCACTACAGTTATGTCAGCAGTTAAAAGATAAGGTCAATAGCAAATTTATATTCCTCAATCACTTAAATGACTTTTATATTAAATTCCTAATTTCGTTTCTTTTGCAGATCACTGTTTTCTCTCAGTACAAAGATGCAAATCTGCTTGGTTCTCGTTGCATATCTCCGGCCTCGTGGTAAGATAATCTGTTTTACATTTAAAATCAACAAAATTCATTAATTTTTAACATGATTCAACTAATCCTATAAAATTCGCTCACACTAAATCAAATTATATCTAAATCGTCTATGTGTATCAGTTTTTTAAATGTCGAATCTGATATTTTATGCAGTACTTCGCGCACTTTTTCACAACAGGTTTTAAAACAGGATCTTCTCTACATATTTTATAATCAATCTGATCTTATTCTCTCAGGGACATTGACAGGAAGTCGCTGAATATTTCTGCCTCAGATATGGCATAAAAAAGTCAATAAATCAGTCAAATTTTAACTCTAGTCTCTCTACTCCAACAAACCACACTACAATTGACCAACCTCAAAATATTCAATGGTTCTCTGGCATCAGAAAAAATGATCTCAAAATATATGTCTTTGATGTTAGTTGAGTCTTTTTTAAATTTTTGCAAATAATTTTCTAGCTGTTTGTTAAATCTCACCTCCAAGCTATGTAGCTACCTATAGCTATCTATCTACCGGTGCTACAACACTGCTAGTTTTTCAGTGAAGTGTGCAATAAATTATATATGTTTTCATATAGCTTTTTTTGTTGTGTGCCACTTCCATCTTTTTTACTTTACTTTAATTTTAAAATCCCAATAGAATATTATTTTAGCTAGTTAAAAAGTATATTATTTGTCATCATTATTATTATTTTTGGGTATGTTTAAACGCATGATTTTTTAAGTGTTTTGCTCTGATCCCAGAATATATGGCCAATATATAATTGCTACGTTTGATGCTGCTCTATATCTTGCTATTCCTGAGACAAATCTAAATGACAATACCTTTAAATGAACTTGACACTCAACTTATTTGTAATTTTCACACGCTCCAGCTCCACAGTAATTTGCACCTCTCTCTGCACCATCGACAATTTATAAATTAATTAGTTTATATTATAATCTTAAGAAAGTTTAAGAAAAAGACTATAAATTTCAGTGACTACATGCGACCAATCATAGTTTTTATTTTTCGTACGCTCTCAGCAGCATGTTTTCCTTGTGCGTGTGCGTCTGCTATTCTTATTTTTTTAATTGTTTATCCCTTCAAATCTTCACATGAACAGAAAAGTTATGTGTTGTAATTAATTATTATATCCGCTGATGTAAATATAAAGTATATTTATGCCTGTCAGTGTGCCATTATTTGTTTTTCAGTGTACATATTTATTACCTTGCCATTAATATATTTACATTTAAAAATCATATTTACAACGAAACTATTATAATGTTCATTTAATTTTCTTTACTTTCAGATTAGCTACCAAGTGACGAATTACCATGTGTCTGCAACAAACAACTAAAATACTTGCATGAAAACAGTTTAAGATGTTCCATTCCAAAACTGCACCATTTAGTAGATAGTCTACTGGATAGATTATTAGCCAATAGTTATATGCGTATACGTTTTTTCACGTATAATTGCTTGTGCTAGCTTTATTCCTTTTTTGTTTTGGGTGTTTTTTTGGGCACTGCTATATTCCAATTCTGGAAACTCGAAAATACTTATATATTACTCTTTTTAGTCGCCGCATAGTACTAGGTAGAGACATATAAATTGCTAATTAAAGTATTTATATATCACATAGCTTCTATATATGTTCTTCGGCACAAAATATTCCAAATATTTATTTGGACATCAAGCATTACATAAATCACTGCTAAAAACCCGTAAAATTATATATAATGCATGCATAATAATATTGTAAACTTGAATCATTCAGTGAAGTATTTCAAAAATTTCCCAAATATAATTTATTACAGCTTTTAGCTGACTGCATTTAAACAAAAAAGTAAAAATAAATCAAACTATTTAGTCTATTTAAAAAGTTACAAATCTGTGTGTCTGCATTTTTTAAGGAGCCCTTATATTATATCCCATTTTAATTCACAATTATTTTTTGAATGTAATCAGTACTCAGAATACTCATAAATCAATAGAATGGAAAGTCAGCAACAATCGCTTCCTTCCGAGGTTAGATCGCTATTCATGTTTAATATGTGCAGATGCAATGATTCAAGTTAAAATTCATATAACAACAAGCCAAAGCTCAAAGATGAAGGAAAGGGACATTTTATTAATGAATTGGACTTCTTGATTAGTTCACACGAATTGGGTATAAGATCATTATAAAATCTTCACATAAACCTCCCTATTTGCATCCATCCACATCACTAAAAGTGTAATAATCCGGTTTCCAGATGAACTAGTATTTTATCCCATTATAACAGTTGAAGTATAAATCGCAAAGGAATTTCTTGGCGATAGTGATTTGCCCTAAATATTTTATTTGAATGAAATTTAGGATGCAAGGACTGCAGGACCTGTTTGTTTGTTTATAACACCTTAAATAATACCGTTTTCAATCAAAGTAGGTCGTCTTCACTTCACCACTCACCTTCACACACAACCGAGCACTACATTATTATGACTGTTTTTATAAAGGGACTTAGGTAGTAAGTACTACTAAAGGAGGTTTTATGTAAAGCTGATCTTCTGGTGTAAATGCAAAGTAGTGTTAACCTTTCCACCATCCATATTTACATACCCAAAAATAAATGAAGCGAAATAATGAAGAATGTGCAATGATGCATAATTCAATTTCAATGCATAACTTGTCATTACGAAAAAAAGAAAACATCACATGCATATTACGCTCATCATTAAAATTGCACTTATGAAACGAAAATTATTCATCCATTAGTTAATTGACAATTAAAAAGTAAATTTTGAAATCTTTCAAGTACTTTACAGCACCGCCTCCATGACTGAACCATGTCTGTTGGATAATAATATCCATCGTAACAATACCTTTGGGTATTTGCGACCCCACTACTATATCTTCCAAAATAATCCCCATTTTTGGGAAAACCAGTTTTTGAAATATATCACAAGGTCAGCTTATCAAGGTCACTTGACATGTCATCATCACGCAGTGGACATGTGTCACAAAATCAGTAATTTTTGCTGAAATCCAACCGTCTTAGCATCTCATATGGAATCGCTTTTTTTACCATCTCATGACGCCCCACATAAAGCTACACTCTCATCCATCATCACCCATCCCACAAATCCCAGTACAAAAACACATTGCTTCTATTTCCATTCATCTACCTGATTGATATGCATCAGGACCTGAGGCCAAAATCAAAATGGTTTTTTCTTTAAAAAAGATTCTACCACCATCGATTACCACACACTTTTATAGACATCTTTAGACCCTTTGTCCATCATTAAAGCAGGTCTGGAATGTATCATCGGTTTAAGCACTTCTTCTACACAAAGCAAATAAAGTCATGGTCACCCTCCTCCTAATCTCAGCCAGAAATTTTTATATACAGCAATAATGCTTTCTCTTCTCTGAAAATCCGGTTGGATTGTTGATTCTTATAAAATGCCGTCATGGATCAAAGAATCAAAGAAAAGCTATACGACAATGTCAATTCATTGTTTCTATTTATCACAGCAATATAATCCCTGGACACATCAGTAAAAATGGAAAGTTTTCGTTTCTCATTTATTTTCCATGATAAAGATAAACCCACGATGTTATTCAAATAGTACCATACATTAATTATATTTCGTTGTTAACAATTTGATCATGACAAATAAACTTTTTCCAAATAAAAACACTATTCTGCTATTATATTAACAGTATTACCAGTAGTTTTGGACTGACTCGAGTAAAGTGATGATGATGCCCTAAATACTTTTCCAAATGAAATCTATCTTCTAAAACAACCCTTTTTTTCTTTATCCCGTTTCCACCGCTGTAGTCCAAGTTTAACAACAAAAGTTAAATTTGAAAGTAGGTCGCTGTGTACATATATCGTTATTATGTGAGATTATTAAATACAAAATACAACACAGGGGTGCCCTATTGCATATTGCATACCTGTGATGATAAGTAAGTTTCTCTTCTTCTGGTATTACGCAGGCACCCATTCACCTTTTGCAGCTATATGTCCTGTGACATAATATGAAAAGGGTTACAGCAATCAATGGACATCTGCCTTAAAGTGGATCATCATTTATCATTTTATCACAACTTCAACTGAGCACTTGACCACCGGTCTCCACATACCTTTCATGTTTCCCTTTTATTTCATGCGACTCGGCTCTCCCTTTCCTTTATTACGGAAAACGTGAGAATAACCCAATAGACCTGCTGTGAGCAGCAGGTATAGATTATAAAGATGTTCTTCTATCTACCTGTCTTTATCAAGAAGTTAGGTATGTGCATGCAATTTTATTTATAACTTGTTCATTGTCAAAAAATGTATCCGCTTCACTTCAATGGGATATTTGTTTTACCTTCTTAAATGACTATCACGATGAAAATGATATAACATTGGAGAGGACCGGACTTGAAGAGTGCCGGATATACTGATATCCTTCCTCTTGAACACATCTTGACCGTTCCTCATCTTCCCACATAATCTTTTGGAGATAATTTTTTTCGAAGGTTACAACATTTTTGAGAGGCTCTCTCTTTCACTTTGTTTCTTTCATGAAGTAGCTATTAGAAAATCCCAGTAAAGTAATCAGTTTCCTTCCAGGCACACAACTATCAAAAACGGCTTTCAACTAGCCTAGGCCTCTCATTATTTATCTTAAATTCCCACTATAATTATTTAGTTAAGAAAATATTCCTTTTTAATTTATATAATTTATACTTAAGTGTTTCAATTTACAGTTTCTGTAGATCAGTGCCTCAATCTCAATTAAAGCTCAGTAGTAAATTGTGATGTGACATGGACAGTTCATCATAGAGTTCCATAATTTTGTGTGTGATGTGTGTGGTGTCACAGTGAAGTGTTGATTTTTATTTTTGTATATTGAATTATAACTCAAAACAAAACAAAAATTATTTCAAAGATTTTACATTTAATTAATAAAATAGTGAAAAGTTCATAAAAAAAACAACAACTTTAAATAATTTTCTTTCTTGAATGGGGTGCGCCACACACAAATGACTTTAAAATGAGTGTGGTCCGCTCTCCAACGTTTTCTGGGACATTTACGTTTCCTCTTTTTGTTTTAACCCTAATCCTCCTGTCCACCCAATTCTTAGTGAATCCCGTTTCGGGGCAAGATGAGAATAGCGAAAATTCCTTCGAATCAACAGATACTTCATCATCATCAAATGGAGCAACAGTTTTCATAGAATCCACTCCCTTCTCCCCTGACCAAAGTGACCACGACCAGAAAGTTGACCAAGAGCAACAAGAAGAACACGAGGAAGAACAAGAACATCATGAACAAGTTGTTATTGGAGAAGGAAATGAAGATGAAAACCAAGTTGTAGATCAAGACGCTTCCTTACTCTCTGCTCCTATTGCAAATAAAAATGATGAAGACGAGCACGAGAACTGTCCTTGTGCTGCCAAATCGGAATGTCCACGTATTTACGGATCTGATCCGTTGGACTTTGAAACATTGGGTCAGCTACCAGCTTGCAAACAGGATGGATTTGTTCGATGCTGTGGAGTGTCTGTAAGCATCTTATACATTTTTTTCTTTATCAATTTTATATGAAAATCTTTGGGGATATCTGAGACAAAAAAGAAAGTAACAGGCTTGGTGTAAAAATGTCTTGGTGGTTGGTGGTTTCATCATGAAAAAAATTAATTATCAGACAAAAGCAGAGTATAAAAGGAAATGACTTAATTGAAAGACCACTTTTCATAATAATTAAATTCTGGATGACGTAAATACAAAAACTAACTGTTATATTGAGCACTTGATTTTCATATTATTATAAATTTTTTCTAATTTATTATTCGGTTTCCTGTTCATTCGTCTGGCTCAAGTCAAGTTGTTTTTAATCAAAAAAGATTATCGGAGCGTGTGTAATTTGTTGCGAAAAAAACTAATAATAAGTTCATATTATTCAATATTTTTGTGCATTTGTTGTTGGTTTTAGAACAAGAAGAGCATCATTAATATTTATAATTAATTATGAAAAAAGCCGTCATGATTATTATTAATGGAATATCATTTTCGTAAAAGAAACTTCTATCGTTACATGGTCATCATATAATTAAAAATATCATGTGGGAAGAGAAAATAATGAATACTAGAACATTTCATATACCAAAATGATTGAATTTCAAGGGAAAGTGCACAAAAAACAGGTCGATTTATACAGAGGTTAAGTGCCTATCTATTCTATTATGTTGTCCGGACTGATTAGTGTTGATATGAAGTTTTGTCAATTCTTTAATCATTGAACTATTACATCCTTTGCATTAACTTTTTTAATGATGCAAGTCATAATTAATGAAAATTTGGAAAACAATATATAAATTTAGCCTCCAGAAATAATGGTGCACTGTATTGTATGTCAACAACAGTTATGTTGGGATGATATCAAATAAGTTTTTAATGTTTATTTACATTTAGATGTAATTGTTATGACCAAGTCAGTTCCATAAACTTTGTCCAGTTAATTGTTGTTTTTTCTTTATAGAAATGACGCTCAAGGTACAATAAATTATTGTTCAAGTTGAAATGTTGAGGTTTTGATTAACGAATGGAAATACTACGAATGAACCGTCTACCGAGTTCTTAATGAAAAACATTTTTCTTCTTAGAAATTACCAATCAATTTGTTATCAAAGTTAACAATTGGTCTGGTCTTTATAATATCCGGTCATATCAAATCGTTTAATGTGACCGATATAAAGATCTAAAGTAAAAATGATTTCTCCGTAATTACCTATTTTTTTTCATCGTTTTTTACAAACTGAACAACAAGTACCTACTTTAAAAGCTAACAAATAAGCTTTGAACAAGAAACGTGTCTGGGGTTCTATGCGACTCATTTCCTTTTTACATCGAAATCTGTTGATTTGTCTACCTATAAACTATTCTCGCAAATTGCCCGAGAGAAAGTCATTTCACTAGAAAACTGATCTCTCTTTTTTGCACATGTGAACTTCCAACTTCACTCCTCTCCTGCTCATCAAAATCGGATTATGTAGATTTCTCATTCATTTGACCTTCCTCCAATCTGTTCTTGTAATCTTCTCTCTTTTTCTTTATAATTTATATACGTATTTCCGTAAAATGTCACGTTGCGGATGCATGAGTACTTTTTGGATTTCTAACGACAAAAGAAAAATTTGCATTTATCCCTGTTGTAAATTTTGAATTTCTTTTAAAAAGAATAAATTGCTACACAATAGTAGTCGCAGCTGCTGTGGAAGTAATCAATCTTAACTATGACTATTGTTATCCGTTTTCCCCTTGAATCCATTAAGTTGTTGTCAAAAATCTAGTTTTGATGTTAGAATAACAATCATACTAATTCAAACCGGAATTATGTTTTTTTTGAATGATTTGACAAGATGTTTTAAAAAAATAGAAAAACATGCCAGCTTTCATGTTTCTGGACATCTTTGGAAAGCCATAAAACATTTTTCAACCACATTTGCAAACATTTGTTACAAACTACATCTTTCATTCATCTTCCATGAAAATCGATATAGAAGCACAATTGTAATCTGATATCATATATGATTCTTATTGAAAACTGCATCTCAGACATGCAAAAGCACTTAACCAAAATTACATGGTTTTGCTCCATCTTCAGCGTAGGTGGCGGTGGTGGTGGTCTATGGCTTTATAAATTGTTTTTCTATACCTTTTATTTTTACATTTAATGGAATTTCCTCCTCTCCATCTCAAAAGTGAAATGATATGGATAAATTATTCCACTTTCTCCTGCTGCCTGCTTAATATGCCATTGTAGTTGGTAATCATGTGATCCACACATGTTAGCACATACACCATCATTCATGATGACATGATGATAACCTTTCCCAAGAAAAATATCGACTTGTTTGTAAATGTAAACCAGTAATAAAGCCAAGTTTTTGCCATTAATGCATTAATATTGAGAGTTCCACGATCCGAAGAGCGTCAAGGTCGCACAGGTGGTGCATATCAAAATGTGTTGTTGCTTTCAGTTTGAGTAATGTGTCTAGTGAAATGGAACAAATGGCTTTTACTGCGGTTCCTGCTGCTCTTCAAAGTTAAATGTAATCTTAGAAGGATATGAAATATGCTTAATGTAAAAAATGTCATCTCATCTTCTTTCTAGTTTTTGCCAGTATTGATATTATGATCATGATGATCTTGTTATTCATTCATGTTATTACTTTTCATTCCAAAGAAAAGCTGCCATAGTCATTGTAAAGCCATGAAAACCACCATTTTTTAATGTATTTTTTTCAAATAATAAGGTCTTGAACGACAGAAAGACAACGGCTCAACGGCAACGGCGGCACAGGTGTCTACCACAAACTGCATTTTTAAGTTTTTAAGTAAAAGGAAAGCTTTATTCACTTTTTCGTTTTTTTTTGCCTCAGAAAAATAATAACGACTGAGAAGACAAAGTGTGCCTAGTTCTTGTCTTTTAACTTAACAAAAGGAATATACCATTTTACCTTTTTAACCGTCATCCCGCATTATGCTGGTGCAGCCTTAACACATGGATGAGAAGGTTTTCACTTTCTATTTTTTGATAAGAGGAGCCAGTATAACGGCAGCATTCATTCACGTCTTCTATTTGAGCTCTCGTCTTTTTTTAAACTTCAACATCATGCATGATTACACCAAGTTGGAATAGAAAATGTGAACTATGGGATATGTGATATAAGAAGGGAATAAACGTGTTTTATCGTCTCTTGTGGAAAAAGCTTTAGATTTACAATTTAGAAAGGCAAACTGCATATCTTTGTGTATCATTTATTTTATCCTGGTGCTAGGATTATAGTTTTTTAAATAAAAGTTTAAAAGTATTTACGTTATTCCTTCTTTCTTTTTGTTGCATTTTGTAGTTGAAAGAAAGAAAGAGAGTTGGATTTCAAATGTGAGGATTGCCAGGCACAAATGACATTGGCTTTTGACTTTTCAGACTTTTCGATCGGGAGAATTTTCTAAAATTCGCTTCTCAATTTCCATTCCATTTGCACTTCCAGTCTTTTGAGATGCGGCTGTTGTCGCTGTTATAATTGTTAGCTATAAAGCTTGGCTCTTGATCTTGACTGCTTGTTTGGGACAACGCTTAATATTATGCTAATGTCTGGTTGGTTGTCTATGCCACTAATAGATTGTTAGTCACCAATTAGCTTACCTACGTTCTTTATAAGTGTCATAATGCTACTTGATTCTAAACCATATTGTCATAGTTGAAATTGGAGTGAGTCAAGCACTGAACTGTAAACCATTTATTTGGTCTAATTTCCTAAGTACCCAATGAAATTGTAATGTAGGCATAAGCTGTATATAAGCACCTGCATAAGACTCGAAATTCATCAAGAAAACACACTCATAATAGTTGTTACGTAATACTAATTTTAATAAGATAATTATTTTTTTCCAAGAAAATTTAATGAGTCAGTTTGGTTACATAACTTCAATCTACTTACCTGAAATGCATGGCTATTATGTGTTTACAGTTTACACAAGTACATGTTTTTCCAAATTCTGTGTACCCTAAAGTAACTATACATGTAGCTCATTCTCTTCTGACGACTTAATATACTTTTTAAACTACATTGCTTCCGTTTCCATTATTTGATATTTTGTTGAAATTTCAATATTTAGAATATGAGTTCGCCTTCTCTTTTGAAACAGGAAAACATGCAGAGCTTGAACTAATAATCTACAAAATTTCCCTTCCGGAAGGTATATTTACTTTTACCTTTTTACAAAATTAAAAATCATGCTAACATGAATTTCCTAACCAATAACCTCCCTGTTTCATTATCCTCTAGGCAATTTTGTTAAAAGCATACAATTCAATGTCAATATCAACGCATAACACAAATCTTTTTACAAGTCTTAATGTACCCCATAACATTCTGTCGTCACAAATATATACTCCAAATATTCCAAAATCTTTCCAACCAATTAAGTTATAGCATGCAATTCTTATATACTAACTACATTTCATCGATTTCCTCAACTTCCTGTTAAATTACCCAGTTTTATAATAGGTCACGTAAACCACATCTTCCCTTTCCTCTGCCACCACCCAACCAAATACAATGCAAGATTCAAGCCAAATAGAGAATCAAAGCCCAAGGCCCATTTTATTTGGGTAAAAATCAATTGAACAAACCAAAACGATAGGTATACGTTTATGCACAAAGCTATTATGTTCTTAATGTCCTCGTCCTCCTCTTTGACAAGATTACATTTTCCCTTCTTCATTATTCCTCAACTTCAACTCCTACAACTTTTACTATTTAAAGCTCTTAGCCAAATAGTCAATAGTAATCCACGAGAGAACGAGAAGATTATTATTATTTCCCTGATTCTGCTGACATGACACAAAAGCAAAAGGACTCTTCATAATAACAACAAGCTGTTACACCTGAATCCAATCCTTTCTCTTCTCATTTTCCAAGCACCCTTCTTCCTTCTATTCTTCTCTTTTCTTCACTTTCTTTTTTTCTTTCAATTCTTCTAACATGACAGGTTCACTTGTTTTGGGTGACCACGACCAGACAAAAGTGTGAGACGTGAGATGTCTTTTCATCAATGTCATAATCCTTGTGTCCAATTTACCCCATTCCTTTTTTCTCATTCATTCTCGATTCTTTTCCAGAAAAAAAAACAAAAAAGGCAGACAGTTTCTTCATCTTCCTCTGTATATTATTCTGTAATTACAAACCATACAAAATTTCTCTATGGCATTTCCCCTTATTTAATCATTAAGTATAATAGGCAAAGTACAAGTTTACTTACAAGTTACAAGTTTACAAGTAACCCTTTTCCTCTTCTGACTACACACCACTCTCTGCCAAATCTCATTCTGCGGAAGATGAAAAAAAGGAAATATAATATATTATGGGAGGCCTCCACTAATATAGGAAAATGCTCTTACGTAAGTAAAGTCGCACACAAGCACTTTTTGAATGACACACACAACAAAGTAATCAATAATAACAATACACGCTAATACCATCCACACTCTCTCGCTAAAATCTTTGTCAATGTCAGAGCTCTCTTTTTATTAAAGTAGATGACATTTTATCGAATTAATTATTAGTTTCGTTGCGTCCGTCTGTCCGTTCCCCGACGACCGACCGTCATACCAAAGCCTTTAGACAAAACGTTCCCGGTCATGCAACAGATTACCCTTCTGACCTTTAAAAACTTAATAAATTATTCAGAGATGGCAAAACCCGCGGGTTTGCCTTAAACCCAGATCCACGGGTTTAAACGGGTAATATGGGTTTTAATGGATAGGTGGGTTTTAACGGGCAATATACATAAATGCATGCATTTAAATGGAGCCATAAAACACGCGCGCTTTTATATTTTAAACCCGGTACCCATTAAAAACCGCCTGTAAGAGGTGCTAAGTGGGTCCATTGAAACCCGGGTTAAAACGCCTTAGCCCATTTAAGCCCGTGTGCGATATCTGAAATTATTACTAAATCAGCGTTTACTTAAATATGCACATTTTCTTTTCATAATTTACACGGTTATTTTTCCAACGGTTTGTTACTTCCTTCTCCTCCTCCCCTCCCCCCTCTCATTCCCATCCATCCCATCAAACCAGTCCTACAAACGAAACCCGTTCTACATCCATTCTACTTCTGTGTACACACACGTGCGGCCAAATACCTTTCACGTTACATTAAATGTAAATGAGTAACTACATAGCTTATGTGTAAGGACCGGAACCGAAAGTCACGAAATGAAAATCTTTTATGATATTCTTATTCTATGCCAAAA